>WBMZ01018953.1:0-15813 GCA_013400975.1 Atrichornis clamosus | reverse complement strand
TGTTCAACGATTAAAGTCCTACGTGATCTGAGTTCAGACCGGAGTGATCCAGGTCGGTTTCTATCTATGATGAGCTCTTCCCAGTACGAAAGGATAGGAAAAGCGAGGCCTATACGACAGGCAAGCCTTCGCCTTAAGTAATGAAACCAACTAAATTACGAAAGGCTATCACCTCCCCCCACATCCTAGAAAAGGACCAGCTAGCGTGGCAGAGCTCGGAAAATGCAAAAGGCTTAAGTCCTTTAAATCAGAGGTTCAAATCCTCTCCCTAGCTTCACTCACCCAATGATAGAATACCCTGCTCTAGTCAACCTAATCATGGCCCTCTCCTATGCACTCCCCATCCTTATCGCAGTTGCCTTCCTCACCCTAGTAGAACGTAAAATCCTAAGCTACATGCAAGGCCGAAAAGGTCCAAACATCGTAGGCCCATTCGGACTACTCCAACCACTAGCCGACGGGATAAAACTGTTCATTAAAGAACCAATCCGACCATCAACATCATCCCCAATCCTATTCATCACAACACCTATACTAGCCCTTCTTCTTGCAATCTCAATCTGAACTCCCCTCCCCCTACCATTCCCCCTCGCAGACCTAAACCTAGGACTTCTCTTCCTCCTAGCAATATCCAGCCTCGCAGTGTACTCAATCCTATGGTCCGGCTGAGCATCCAACTCAAAATACGCACTAATCGGAGCCCTACGCGCCGTCGCACAAACTATCTCGTACGAAGTCACCCTAGCGATCATTCTACTATCTATTATCCTACTAGCAGGAAACTACACCCTAAGCACACTCGCAACCGTCCAAGAACCATTATTCCTCATCTTCTCCTGCTGGCCATTGGCCATAATATGATACGTGTCCACTCTAGCCGAAACAAATCGCGCCCCCTTTGACCTGACAGAAGGAGAATCTGAACTAGTCTCAGGCTTCAACGTAGAATACGCAGCAGGACCATTCGCCCTATTCTTCCTAGCAGAATATGCTAACATCATGCTAATAAATACGCTCACCGCCATTCTATTCTTCAACCCAAGCCTCTTTAACCTACCACAAGAACTATTCCCCATAGTACTAGCAACAGAAACCCTGCTGCTATCCGCAGGATTCTTATGAATCCGTGCCTCCTACCCTCGATTCCGATACGACCAGCTCATACATCTCCTATGAAAAAACTTCCTACCCCTAACGCTCGCCCTATGCCTCTGACACACCAGCATACCAATCTGCTACGCAGGACTACCCCCCTACCTAAGAACCCCCGGAAATGTGCCTGAATACCAAAGGGTCACTATGATAAAGTGAACATGGAGGTGCACCAACCCTCTCATTTCCTAACCTCCTTAGAAAAGCAGGAATCGAACCTACACTAGAGAGATCAAAACCCTCTATACTCCCCTTATATTATTTTCTAGTAGGGTCAGCTAAATAAGCTATCGGGCCCATACCCCGAAAATGACGGTTCAACTCCATCCCCTGCTAATGACCCCACAAGCAAAGCTAATCTTTACATCCAGCCTAATCCTAGGAACAACCATCACCATCTCAAGCAACCATTGAATCACAGCTTGAGCCGGACTTGAAATCAATACCCTTGCCATCCTCCCCCTAATTGCAAAATCCCACCACCCTCGTGCTATTGAAGCCGCAACCAAGTACTTTCTAACCCAAGCAACTGCCTCCGCCCTCTTACTATTCTCTGCCATAATAAACGCGTGATACACCGGACAATGAGACATCACCCAACTAACCCACCCCACAGCCTGCTTGATCTTAACCTCAGCACTCGCAATAAAACTAGGTCTAGCCCCTTTCCACTTTTGATTCCCCGAAGTCCTTCAAGGCTCCCCCCTCACCACTGCCCTCCTCCTATCCACTCTCATAAAATTCCCCCCCATAACCCTGCTCTTCATAACATCTCCCTCACTAAACCCCACACTACTAACATACATAGCCATCCTCTCAACAGCCCTAGGAGGATGAATAGGACTCAACCAAACACAAATCCGAAAAATCCTAGCATTCTCATCCATCTCCCACCTAGGCTGAATGGCCATCATCGTCTCTTACCACCCTAAACTTACCCTACTTAACTTCTACCTCTACTCCCTAATCACCGCCACCGTATTCCTCACCCTAAACACCATCAAAACCTCAAAACTTTCTACCTTAATAACAACATGAACAAAAACCCCAGCACTAAGCACAATACTTCTACTGACTCTCCTATCTCTCGCAGGCCTACCCCCCTTCACAGGCTTCCTACCCAAATGACTCATCATCCAAGAACTTACTAAACAAAGTATAGCCCCAGCAGCAACCATAATCTCCCTTCTATCACTACTAAGCCTATTCTTCTACCTTCGCCTTGCATACTGCGCCACTATCACACTTCCCCCTCACACCACAAACCACATAAAACAATGGCACGCTAGCAAACCAACCCCCTCTGCTATCGCCATCCTAACCACCACATCCACCATACTCCTCCCCATCTCCCCCCTAATCCTCACCACTGTCTAAGAAACTTAGGATCACCTAAACCGAAGGCCTTCAAAGCCTTAAACAAGAGTTAAACCCTCTTAGTTTCTGATAAGACCCGCAGGACATTACCCTGCATCTTCTGAATGCAACCCAGATACTTTAATTAAGCTAGGACCTTACCACTTCACTAGACAGATGGGCCTCGATCCCATAAGACTATAGTTAACAGCTATATGCCCAAACCAACAGGCTTCTGCCTACAGACCCCGGCGCACATCCGTGCACATCGATGAGCTTGCAACCCACCATGAACTTCACTACAAGGTCGATAAGAAGAGGAATTGAACCTCTGTAAAAAGGACTACAGCCTAACGCTTATACACTCAGCCATCTTACCCGTGACATTCATTAATCGATGATTATTCTCAACCAACCATAAAGACATTGGCACTCTGTACCTAATTTTCGGCGCATGGGCCGGAATAGTTGGTACCGCACTAAGCCTTCTCATCCGAGCAGAACTTGGACAACCCGGCGCTCTGCTAGGAGACGACCAAGTCTACAATGTAATCGTTACAGCCCATGCCTTTGTAATAATCTTCTTCATAGTCATACCAATTATAATCGGAGGATTTGGAAACTGACTGGTGCCACTAATAATCGGAGCCCCAGACATAGCATTCCCCCGAATGAACAACATAAGCTTCTGACTACTACCTCCATCATTCCTTCTACTTCTAGCATCCTCTACAGTAGAAGCCGGAGTGGGAACTGGCTGAACCGTATACCCTCCTCTAGCCGGCAATCTGGCCCATGCTGGAGCCTCAGTCGATCTAGCCATCTTCTCCCTCCACCTGGCAGGAATCTCATCAATCCTAGGAGCTATCAACTTCATCACAACAGCAATCAACATAAAACCCCCAGCACTATCACAATATCAAACCCCTCTATTCGTATGATCTGTACTCATCACCGCAGTCCTACTGCTCCTATCCCTACCCGTCCTAGCAGCTGGCATCACAATGCTACTCACAGACCGCAACCTAAATACCACCTTCTTCGACCCAGCAGGAGGGGGAGACCCAGTACTTTATCAACACCTGTTCTGATTCTTCGGTCACCCAGAAGTCTACATCCTCATCCTTCCAGGATTTGGAATCATCTCCCACGTAGTAGCGTACTACTCAGGTAAAAAAGAACCATTCGGCTACATAGGCATAGTATGAGCCATACTTTCCATTGGCTTCCTAGGCTTCATCGTATGAGCCCACCACATGTTCACTGTAGGAATGGACGTAGACACCCGAGCATACTTCACATCCGCTACTATAATCATTGCAATTCCTACCGGTATTAAAGTGTTCAGCTGACTGGCAACACTACACGGAGGAATCATCAAATGAGATCCCCCTATGCTATGGGCCCTAGGATTCATCTTCCTATTCACCATTGGTGGCCTAACGGGAATCGTGCTGGCAAACTCATCCCTAGACATCGCTCTACACGACACTTACTACGTAGTCGCCCACTTCCACTACGTACTATCAATAGGAGCAGTCTTCGCAATCCTAGCAGGATTTACCCACTGATTCCCTCTATTCACCGGATACACACTGCACTCTACATGAGCCAAAACTCATTTCGGTGTGATGTTCGTAGGGGTCAACCTCACCTTCTTCCCTCAGCACTTCCTAGGCTTAGCCGGCATGCCACGACGTTACTCAGACTACCCAGACGCCTACACAATATGAAACACCATCTCCTCTGTAGGCTCACTAATCTCCCTAACAGCCGTAATCATGCTAGTGTTCATTATCTGAGAAGCTTTCGCATCCAAACGTAAAGCCATACAACCAGAACTAACTAGCACTAACATCGAGTGAATCCACGGCTGCCCTCCCCCATTCCACACCTTCGAAGAACCCGCCTTTGTCCAAGTACAAGAAAGGAAGGAGTCGAACCCCCATATGTTGGTTTCAAGCCAACCGCATAGACCACTTATGCTTCTTTCTCATAAGAGACATTAGTAAAACCATTACATAACCTTGTCAAGGCTAAATCACAGGTGAAACCCCTGTATGTCTCAACATTCAAATATGGCCAACCACATGCAACTAAGCTTTCAAGACGCTTCATCCCCTATCATGGAAGAACTACTACAATTCCATGACCATGCTATGATAATCGCCCTGGCTATTTGCAGCCTAGTCCTATACCTCCTAGCCATGATACTAACGCAGAAACTGACATCAAACACAGTTGATGCGCAAGCAATCGAGCTCGTCTGAACAATTCTCCCAGCTGCAGTACTAATCACCCTTGCCCTCCCATCCCTACGAATCCTCTACATAATAGACGAAATCAATCAACCAGACCTGACCCTGAAGGCTATCGGCCATCAATGATACTGAACCTACGAGTACACCGACTTCAAAGACCTCACATTCGACTCCTACATAACGCCCACAACAGACCTACCACTCGGACACTTCCGACTTCTAGAAGTCGACCATCGAGTAATCGTCCCAACAGAAGCCACTGTTCGAGTTATTGTCACAGCTGACGACGTACTTCACTCATGAGCCGTTCCAAGCCTAGGAGTGAAAACCGATGCAATCCCAGGACGCCTGAACCAAACCTCTTTCCTAGCTGCCCGATCCGGAATCTTCTACGGCCAATGCTCAGAAATCTGTGGAGCAAACCACAGCTTCATGCCCATCGTAGTAGAATCAGTACCACTAGCCAGCTTTGAAAGCTGATCCTCCTCACTATCATCATAACCATTAAGAAGCTATGGAACAGCACTAGCCTTTTAAGCTAGAGACAGGGGACCCACCTCCCCCTTAATGATATGCCTCAACTAAACCCAAACCCTTGATTTTTTATCATGCTTATTTCATGACTAACCTTTTCCCTACTAATCCAACCTAAACTCCTATCATTCGTAACCGTGAACCCACCATACAGCAAACCCCCAGCAATCCCAAACACCACGCCATGAACCTGACCATGAACCTAAGCTTTTTTGACCAATTCTCAAGTCCCTCCTTCCTAGGAATCCCCCTAATCCTAATCTCAATAGTATTCCCAGCCCTACTCTTACCATCCCCAGACAACCGATGAGTTACCAACCGACTTTCAACTCTACAACTATGATCCATTAATCTAATTACAAAACAACTAATATCCCCCCTAAATAAAAATGGGCACAAATGAGCACTAATCCTGACATCGCTAATAGTCTTTCTTCTACTAATCAACCTCCTAGGCTTACTCCCATACACCTTCACCCCCACCACCCAACTCTCAATAAGCCTAGCCCTAGCCTTCCCGCTATGACTAGCCACCCTCCTCACAGGACTACGAAACCAACCCTCCGCTTCACTAGGCCATCTACTCCCAGAAGGTACCCCAACCTTGCTAGTGCCCGCCCTTATCCTAATTGAAACCACAAGCCTCCTAATCCGACCCCTAGCCCTAGGAGTACGCCTTACCGCAAACCTTACAGCAGGCCACCTCCTCATCCAACTCACCTCCACAGCCACTATAGCCCTATTCCCCACAATACCAGCAGTCTCCCTCCTAACCCTACTCATTCTATTCCTACTCACCATTCTAGAAATTGCCGTAGCCATAATCCAAGCTTACGTCTTCGTACTTCTACTAAGCTTATACCTCCAAGAGAACATCTAACCTCAATGACACACCAAGCACACTCATACCACATAGTCGATCCAAGCCCATGACCTATTTTCGGAGCAGCCGCCGCCCTCCTCACTACCTCTGGCCTGACCATATGATTCCACTACAACTCCCCATATCTCCTAGCCACCGGTCTACTCACCACAGCCCTGGTGATACTCCAATGATGACGAGATATCGTACGCGAAAGCACCTTCCAGGGCCACCACACCCCCACAGTACAAAAGGGCCTACGCTACGGGATAATCCTCTTCATTACATCCGAAGCTTTCTTTTTCCTAGGCTTTTTCTGAGCCTTCTTCCACTCAAGCCTAGCCCCCACCCCAGAACTAGGAGGACAATGACCTCCTGTTGGAATTAAACCTCTAAACCCCATAGAAGTACCCCTCCTAAACACCGCCATCCTGCTCGCCTCAGGGGTCACCGTTACATGAGCCCACCACAGTATCACAGAAGCACGCCGAAAACAAGCAATCTATGCCCTCACCCTCACAATTCTCCTGGGCGTGTACTTCACCGCCCTTCAAGGCATAGAATACTACGAAGCCCCCTTCTCCATCGCAGACAGCGTATATGGCTCAACCTTCTTTGTAGCTACAGGATTCCATGGTCTCCATGTAATCATTGGTACTACATTCCTCCTGGTATGCCTTCTACGCCTAATCAAATACCACTTCACACCCAACCACCACTTTGGGTTTGAAGCAGCAGCCTGATACTGACACTTTGTAGATGTTGTATGACTTTTCCTCTACATCACCATCTACTGATGAGGATCATGCTCTTCTAGTATATTCATTACAATCGACTTCCAATCCTTTAAATCTGGTTTAACCCCAGAGAAGAGCAATGAACATAATCACATTCATAATCGCCCTATCCCTGGCCCTAAGCATCGCCCTAACCGCGCTCAACTTCTGACTAGCCCAAATGACCCCAGACTCAGAAAAACTCTCCCCCTACGAATGCGGTTTCGACCCCCTAGGCTCTGCCCGACTCCCCTTCTCAATCCGATTCTTCCTAGTAGCCATCCTATTCCTACTATTCGACTTAGAAATCGCCCTCCTACTCCCACTCCCATGAGCAACCCAACTCCAAGCCCCAACCACTACACTAACCTGAACTTCCATCCTCATTCTCCTCCTTACCCTCGGCTTAGTATATGAATGAGTCCAAGGAGGTCTAGAATGAGCAGAATAAGAAAGTTAGTCTAACCAAGACAGTTGATTTCGACTCAACAGATTATAGCTACAACCCTATAACTTTCTTTATGTCCTTACTCCACCTCAGCTTCTACACAGCCTTTACCCTAAGCGCCCTAGGCCTAGCCTTCCACCGCACCCATTTAATCTCCGCTCTCCTCTGTTTGGAAAGCATAATACTGTCCATATTCGTCGCCCTATCAATATGACCAATCCAAACACAAACATCATCCCCCACCCTTCTACCAATCCTCATACTAGCCTTCTCCGCCTGCGAAGCGGGAACAGGGCTTGCCCTACTCGTTGCTTCTACTCGCACCCACGGTTCCGATCACCTCCACAACTTCAACCTACTCCAATGCTAAAAATCATCATCCCAACAATAATACTCCTTCCCCTAACCTTCCTCTCCCCACATAAACACCTATGAACTAATACCACAACACACAGCCTATTAATCGCCACCATCAGCCTTCAATGACTAGTACCCACATACTACCCTAATAAAGGCCTGTCACCATGAACCGCCATAGACCAAATCTCCTCCCCACTCCTAGTTCTATCCTGCTGACTTCTCCCCCTAATACTCATAGCAAGCCAAAACCACCTAGAACAGGAGCCCTCCATTCGCAAGCGAATTTTCATCACAACAGTAGTCCTCGCCCAACCATCGATCCTCCTAGCCTTCTCGGCCTCAGAACTTATACTATTCTATATCGCATTCGAAGCAACCCTAATTCCCACCTTAATCCTTATCACCCGATGAGGAAGCCAACCAGAACGACTAAACGCAGGAATCTACCTGCTATTCTACACACTCGCCAGCTCCCTACCCCTGCTAATCGCCATCCTGCACCTGCACAACCAAATCGGCACTCTATACTTCCCAATACTAAAGCTCTTCCACCCTCCCCTAACTGCTTCCTGAACCGGCCTGTTATCCAGTCTCGCTCTACTTATCGCCTTCATAGTTAAAGCCCCCCTATACGGCCTCCACCTATGACTACCCAAGGCCCACGTAGAAGCCCCAATCGCCGGCTCCATGCTCCTAGCGGCCCTACTCCTAAAACTCGGAGGCTACGGCATCATACGACTCACCATTCTAGTCAACCCAACACTAAACAACCTACACTACCCCTTTATCACCCTAGCCCTATGAGGCGCACTAATAACCAGCGCCATCTGCCTACGACAAATTGACCTGAAATCCCTAATCGCCTACTCCTCCGTCAGCCACATAGGCCTAGTCGTCGCTGCAACAATAATCCAAACTCAATGAGCATTCTCAGGAGCAATAATCCTAATAATCTCACACGGACTAACCTCCTCAATACTATTTTGCCTAGCCAACACCAACTACGAACGCGTTCATAGCCGAATTCTACTACTCATACGAGGCGCCCAGCCCCTACTTCCACTCATAGCCATCTGATGACTCCTTGCAAACTTAACAAACATAGCCCTCCCCCCAACAACTAACCTCATAGCAGAACTAACAATCATAATCGCCCTTTTCAATTGATCCTCCTTCACTATCCTACTAACAGGGGCAGCAATCCTACTAACCGCATCCTACACCCTATATATACTAACAATCACACAACGAGGTCCCCTACCACCCCATATTATATCTGTCCAAAACTCCTCTACACGAGAACATCTTCTCATGGCCCTACACATAATCCCAATAATCCTCCTCATCCTCAAACCGGAGCTCATCTCAGGCATCCCAGTATGCAAGTATAGTTTCAACCCAAACATTAGACTGTGATCCTAAAAATAGAAGTTAAAATCTTCTTACTTGCCGAGGGGAGGTTCAACCAGCGAGAACTGCTAACTCCCGCATCTGAGTCTAAAGCCTCAGCCCCCTTACTTTCAAAGGATAACAGTAATCCAATGGTCTTAGGAGCCACTCATCTTGGTGCAAATCCAAGTGAAAGTAATGGACCTTTCATTAATCCTAGCCACTTCCATACTCCTCACCCTAACAACCCTCTCCACCCCTCTCATCCTTCCTCTCCTCTCGAGCAATTTCAAAAACTCCCCAACCACCATCACAAGCACCGTGAAAACATCATTCCTGATTAGCCTAGTCCCAATAACAATTCACATCTACTCAGGAACAGAATGCCTACTCTCCCTCTGAGAATGAAAATTCATCACAAACTTCAAAATCCCAATTAGCTTAAAAATAGACTTTTACTCCCTCACATTCTTCCCAATTGCCCTATTCGTGTCATGATCAATCCTACAATTTGCAACATGATATATAGCCTCAGACCCCCACATCACTAAATTCTTCATCTACCTACTCCTCTTCTTAATCGCTATACTAATCTTAATCATCGCCAACAATCTCTTTGTCCTATTCATCGGCTGAGAAGGGGTAGGGATTATATCCTTCCTCCTGATCAGCTGATGGCACGGCCGAGCAGAAGCCAACACCGCCGCCCTCCAAGCTGTCCTATACAACCGAATCGGAGATGTCGGCCTCATCCTCTGCATAGCCTGACTAGCCTACACTGCGAACTCATGAGAAATCCAACAGATCGCCTCCCAAGCCAAAACCCCAACCCTCCCCCTCCTAGGACTTATCCTAGCTGCAACAGGAAAATCCGCCCAATTCGGCCTCCACCCATGACTCCCAGCTGCAATAGAAGGACCCACCCCTGTCTCCGCACTACTCCACTCTAGCACAATAGTAGTAGCCGGGATCTTCCTACTAATCCGAACCCACCCCCTATTTAACAACAACCAAAACGCTTTAACTCTTTGCCTATGCTTAGGTGCCCTCTCCACCCTATTTGCAGCCACCTGCGCCCTTACCCAAAACGACATTAAGAAAATCATTGCCTTCTCCACCTCCAGTCAGCTAGGCCTAATGATAGTAACTATCGGACTAAACCTCCCCCAACTAGCCTTTTTCCATATCTCAACTCATGCATTCTTCAAAGCAATACTCTTCTTATGCTCTGGTGCTATCATCCACAGCCTCAACGGCGAACAAGATATCCGAAAAATAGGCGGCCTACAAAAAACCCTACCGACAACCACCGCATGCTTAACCATCGGTAACCTAGCCCTAATAGGAACCCCCTTCCTAGCCGGATTCTACTCAAAAGACCAAATCATTGAAAGCCTAAGCACCTCATACCTAAACACATGAGCTCTTCTCCTCACCCTAGTAGCTACCTCATTCACCGCAGTATACACAATCCGTATAACTGTACTAGTACAAACCGGATTCGTACGAATCCCCCCTCTCACTCCAATAAACGAAAATAATCCCCTTGTAATCTCCCCAATCACCCGACTCGCCCTAGGAAGCATTATAGCAGGATTCCTCATCACCTCATACATCCCACCCACAAAAACCCCTCCCATGACAATACCTCTTTCCATTAAAATCACAGCCCTCCTAGTTACAGCACTAGGAATTGCCATCGCCCTAGAACTATCAAAAATAACCCAAACCCTTATCCTAACTAAACAAAGCACATTCTACAACTTCTCCATCTCCCTAGGCTACTTTAACCCACTAATACACCGACACAGCTCAACAAACCTTCTAACAGGAGGCCAAAACATTGCTTCCCACCTCATCGACCTCTCCTGATTCAAACTACTAGGACCAGAAGGACTAGCCAACCTACAACTAACAGCAACCAAAGCTGCTACCCCCTTGCACTCTGGCCTAATAAAAGCCTACCTCGGATCATTTGCCCTATCCACCCTCATTATTCTTATATCCACATACAGAACACACCAATGGCTCTCAATCTTCGTAAAAACCACCCATTAATAAAAATCGTCAACGACTCCTTAATCGATCTCCCAACACCATCAAACATCTCATCTTGATGGAACTTTGGGTCACTACTAGGCATCTGCCTAATTACGCAAATCGTCACCGGCTTACTGCTAGCTACTCATTACACAGCAGACACCAGCCTAGCATTCAACTCCGTCGCCCACATATGCCGAGACGTCCAATTCGGCTGATTGATCCGCAACATCCACGCAAATGGGGCCTCCTTCTTCTTCATCTGCATCTACTTCCACATCGGCCGAGGCATCTACTACGGCTCCTACTTAAACAAAGAAACATGAAACATCGGAGTCATCCTACTACTTACACTCATAGCCACCGCCTTTGTAGGTTACGTCCTGCCTTGAGGACAAATATCATTCTGAGGCGCTACAGTAATCACAAACCTATTCTCAGCAATCCCATACATCGGACAAACCCTGGTAGAATGAGCATGAGGGGGATTCTCAGTAGACAACCCAACCCTAACTCGATTCTTCGCCATCCACTTCCTTCTCCCCTTTGTCATCGCAGGACTGACACTAGTACATCTCACCCTTCTTCACGACACGGGATCTAACAATCCCTTGGGTATCCCATCAGACTGTGACAAAATCCCATTCCACCCATACTACACCGTCAAAGACGTCCTAGGCTTTGCCCTCATATTCATCCCCCTGGCCACTCTGGCTCTATTCGCCCCGAACCTACTAGGAGACCCAGAAAATTTCACGCCGGCCAACCCTCTAGCAACACCCCCTCACATCAAGCCTGAATGATACTTCCTATTTGCCTACGCCATTCTCCGATCCATCCCAAACAAATTAGGAGGTGTCCTCGCCCTAGCCGCTTCTATCCTAGTTCTTTTCCTCATCCCACTACTACACACATCCAAACTACGCTCAATAACCTTCCGCCCTCTATCCCAAATCCTATTCTGAACTCTAGTAGCCAACCTCCTCATTCTCACCTGAGTGGGCAGCCAACCAGTCGAACATCCATTCATCATCATTGGTCAACTAGCCTCCCTCTCCTACTTCACAATCATCCTAGTCCTATTCCCCCTTGTGTCCATCCTAGAAAACAAACTACTCAAACTATAATAAACTCTAATAGTTTATAAAAACATTGGTCTTGTAAGCCAAAGATTGAAGACTTAGCCCCTTCTTAGAGTTACCCGCAGTACAAAGGGCCCCCCCCTCCCCCCCACAGGCCCTTTTTCATATAATTCTAGGCATGTGGTACTGTGCATTATATTCATGCACCCCATCAGACAGTATGTCAATGTAGGATATTCCACCTATTAACCAACTTCCCGTCCAGGACAATCTCAAACACTTTGGCCCATGAGATAATGTGCGGACAGTCACACCCCCCCCCCATTCCTACTTCAGGTACCCCCCACCCAGCTAACTCCTCCCCATAACCACACAAGCGTTACCCGAGATCGACCTTGGTATATCGTGCTTACTCCCTCAACCAGTATACGGAGATTGTCACAGTACTCCTTTGCGTTCACCTAGTCATGATATTCGCCCACCTCCTAACACATATTCCCGTCCAACAGCCTTCAAGAGCTCCCAAGCCAGAGTACCTGGTTATCTATTAATCGTGATCCTCACGAGAACCGAGCTACTCAACGTCAGTTATGCTTTCGGTTATTGTCTTCAGGGACATACTTTCCCTCTAACCCTCGAAGCCCAACTTGCTCTTTTGCGCCACCGGTTGTAATTTCAGGTCCATGGAATGCTACTTTCCTTCTCAATTGCTCTTCACAGATACAAGTGGTTGGTCAGCACAGTCCTCCCTTCCTTTCGTTATCGCGGCATTTCCTCTCTTTTTCTCTTCTTTTCTTCTGGGGGTCTCTTCAATAAACCCTTCAAGTGCGTAGCAGGAGTTATCTTCCTCTTGACATGTCCATCACATGACTACCGAGCTAGATACTGCCCCGGACGCCCCGACTGTCATGGTCGAAGGATAAGCCGGTCTCTAGATCTGACACTGATGCACTTTGACCTCATTCATGGACTCCGCGCCGTTACCCTCTTAGGTACTAGATAATGCAATGCTTACCGGACATGCTTATCTTATTCATACTTTCCTGGGATTTTCAACTAAACTCACATTTTCCATGCGTTCTTTTTATCGTGATTTTTTTTCGCTCGCAAACACAAAAATTTAAGCTCAATTTTCCTACCATCGTAACTAAACGTTCACACACCATCCACACCCATCAGAAAGAAAGGAATTTAACCTTCATCACCAACTCCCAAAGCTGGCATTTTAAAATAAACTACTCTCTGACCTCCCTAAACAGCCCGAATCGCCCCCCGAGATAAACCACGCACAAGCTCTAACACCACAAATAAAGTTAGCAACAACCCTCATCCCCCAATCAGGAATAACCCAGCCCCTCATGAATAAAACATCGCCACCCCACTAAAATCTAACCGAACAACCGCCAAGCCAACATTATTCACCGTTTCAGCACTCACTAAAACCCCAAGAACCCCACTCAGAACAATACCCACCGTAACAACCAATCCCATCCCGAGCCCATACCCAACAACCCCTCAATCCCCCCAAGCCTCCGGGTAAGGATCCGCCGCTAGCGAAACCGAATAAACAAACACTACCAACATCCCCCCTAAATAGACCATAACCAATACCAACGAAACAAACGAGGCCCCCAAACTAACCAATCACCCACACCCAGCAACAGACGCCACAACCAGCCCAACTACCCCATAATAAGGAGAGGGATTGGACGAAACCGCCAATCCACCCAGAACAAAGAAAAGACCTAATAATAAAACAAATTTCATCATAAATTCCTGCCCGGCCTCTCTCCGAGATCTACAGCCTGAAAAACTGTCGTTAACAAACATTTAACTACAGGAACACTCCACCACCATCCAACACACCCTCACACATTCTTTGCTTTACATTTACGCACCCCACAAATAATATGCAAACACAGGACATCTAACCCATCAACCCCTCACCCCACCAACCACCAAACCACAATCTATCAAACTCCCCAACCTCACCCACACATTCCTGGAACTTTCAACTGAACCCGCAAATTTCCATGCGTTCTTTTTATACTGATTTTTTTTCCATTCACAATCACAAAAATTTAGCTATATTTTCCTACCGCCCAACCAGCCACCCACACACCCCCCCCCCCCCCAATTTAATATGAAATAACCCTACCTACACACCCCCCACAAAAATCAAGCAAAAACACAAACCACATCAACAAAATTAACAAAACATCAAACCATGTTTTCGTAGCTTACACAAAGCATGGCACTGAAGATGCCAAGACGGTTGCCACAAACACCCGAAAACAAAAGACTTAGTCCTAACCTTACTGTTGGTTGTTGCTAGACTTATACATGCGAGTATCCGCGCCCCAGTGTAGACGCCCTAGGTACCCTGATTTCAGGTCGATAGGAGCAGGCATCAGGCACACACCCCCCCCGTAGCCCAAGACGCCTAGCAATTGCCACACCCCCACGGGTCTACAGCAGTAATTAATGTTAAGCAATGAGTGCAAACTTGACTTAATCATAGCAACCTTTAGGGTCGGTAAATCCTGTGCCAGCCACCGCGGTCATACAGGAGACCCAAATCAACTTTATAACGGCGTAAAGAGTGGTCGCATGCTATCCAAGTAACTAAGATTAAAAAGCAACTGAGTTGTCGCAAGCCCAAGATGCGTATAAGGCCGCTATTCAAAGAAAATCTTAGACTAACGATTAATTGAAGCCACGAAAGCCAGGGCCCAAACTGGGATTAGATACCCCACTATGCCTGGCCCTAAATCTTGATGCTTGATCTAACCGGAGCATCCGCCCGAGAACTACGAGCACAAACGCTTAAAACTCTAAGGACTTGGCGGTGCTCCAAATCCACCTAGAGGAGCCTGTTCTGTAATCGATGATCCACGATATACCTAACCATCCCTTGCCAAAAACAGCCTATATACCGCCGTCTCCAGCCCACCCACCATGAAGGCCCAACAGTGGACGCAATAGCCATATTACGCTAGTAAGACAGGTCAAGGTATAGCCTATGGGATGGGAGTAATGGGCTACATTTTCTAGTATAGAACATAACGGCAAAGGTGCATGAAACAGCCCCTGGAAGGCGGATTTAGCAGTAAAGTGGGATTAGCGAGCCCTCTTTAAGCCGGCTCTGGAGCACGTACATACCGCCCGTCGCCCTCCTCAAAAGCGCCCCCCCCCCCCCCCATAACTAATAAGTTTCTCAGCCAAAGAGGAGGTAAGTCGTAACAAGGTAAGTGTACCGGAAGGTGTACTTAGGACACCAAGACGTAGCTTAACAAAGCACTCAGCTTACACCTGAAAGATATCTGTTAATATCAGATCGTCTTGATGCCAAACTCTAGCTCAATCTACCTGACATAGAATAACAAAGCGACTACTACCACTAAACCAAAGCATTTACCAGTCCCAGTATAGGCGATAGAAAAGACACCTTGGAGCGATAGAGATCACGTACCGTAAGGGAAAGATGAAATAATAATGAAAAATCTAAGCTAAAAAAAGCAAAGATCAGTCCTTGTACCTTTTGCATCATGGT
>WBMZ01018952.1:0-60449 GCA_013400975.1 Atrichornis clamosus | reverse complement strand
CCCCCCTCCCCGGCGCGGCCCCGCCCCCGTGACCCCGCCGGCCAATCACGGCGCGCCGCCGCGCCCGGAGCCGCCGAGACCCCGCGAGATTCCCTCACCTCACACAACCCTCACCCCGGGCGGCCCCGCCTCCCTCACCTTCCTGCCAATCACATCGGCCCGCTGGCCAATTGACTCTGCTCCTGAGCCAAGTGCCGCCCCCAGGACCCGCTTGCCGTCCAATCGCAGCCGCCCATCCGATCCAATTAGCCAATGAAGAGAAACGAAATCCCGAAAAGGGGTTACTGGGCCAATGGCACTGCAGGCGGGGCGGCGGCGGGACTGACAGCTCTCCTCACCGGTGCTCGGAGCCGGTGGGCGGTGAAGGAGCCGCCGCTCCACAAATCACGGAGCGCGGCGCCGCGTTACGGATGCGGAACTGGTCTGTGCGCCTGCCCACAGGCGTCAGGCGGCCAATGGGCGGTGGCGAACGGTTGACGGGCGGCGGACGCGGCCAATGGCGGCCCGGGGCGGGGTGAGGTGAGGACGCGGCGGGCGCGGGGTCACTGTGGGCGCTGAGGGGGCGGTGGGAAGCGGAGCGGGGCTTGCGGTGAGGGTGGGGTGTGGGCTGTGCTGGGTCCCTGTGCCCTCCCGGGTCCCACTGCCCGGTCCCGGTGCCTGCCGGCGCTTCCCTCCGTGTCCGCTCTCCCCCTGCCCGGCTCCCGGTGCCCTCGGGTCTTGCTGGCTGCGGGCTGGCCCCGCTTCGTCCCGCCGGAGCCGGTCCCTGGGGCCGTCACGGTGCCGGCCTCGCTCCCTGCGGCGCAGGGGGCCGGCGGAGGCTGCCTGCGAAGGGTGTGGGGGTCTGTGGGGTTGGGAGGATTTTTTTCAAGTCTGTAAGAACGGAGAGCGGAGAAGTGCGGGGCTGGCATCGGGGCCCGTGGGTTGTGGCAGCAGGTGGTGGCACCGTGTTAGGCCGTCCGTGAGCTCCCCTTGGTAGGAAGGGGCCATAAACCACTAATGAGAGGTTTAGATGCTCCCAGCAGCACGTCCGTGGCCCGGTGCCCGAGGCGGTGTTTCCGAGGCTCCTGCAGCGTGCTCAGAACACGCTCAGGAGACTCAGTGCGAGGTACGTGGTAACCAGGACCAAAATATTTTTTGTTTGTTGTTTTCGTTCACTCACGCCATGAATCCGGTGTCCTTTTGTAAGGCATCAAGTGTTCCCTAAAACACAGGGATGAGTAAAAACTTGACAGTTTTAACACTTTCCCTTTTCTCATGGAATATTAGTCATGTCTTATTAATAGTTTTACTTCAGAAAAACTCTTCAGGTTATCGGAGCCTTACCCATGATCGTAGAGTTAAATTACTGGTGATGGTGATAAAGAGGTTCCTTCACTATGGATTTTCCTTTTTCTCTGTTACTGCAAAACCTTTTCAAGTAGTAAAATGGAGTAGTGGCCTGATAATCCTTGTATGGGAAGTTGGGTTCTCGGTGTATTTGCAGGTCACTGTCTCGGTGGCATTAAGGTCCAAGTACACAGTGTCACCTTCAATATTTGTTCAGTTAGGTACTTTACTGGGCAAATAAGTGTTGTCTTAGAAGTCCCCTAAAAGTGTTGTTAGACCCTGTTGTGTTGGTGGATTTTCACCAGCAGGAGCAGAAGTGCACAGGTTTGCAGTCCTGGCACTGGTACCCGTCTTCCTGACAGACCCTGACTAGATCACTCCAAACCACACTCTCCAGCTTCCCTCTGGAAAGCGTTAGCAAAATCTGGGACCCACTTCATTAATTTTAGTTGGACTAAATGCTACAGCAATATTATTTTATTTGTCCTTTGAAGCTAAAGCAGCCCCTGTCAGTGAGGTGAAGCCTGGTGAGGGATGCACTTATCTCAGTGTCCATATGGAGTTGTGTCAGGTGCCAGCGTTGAGTGACCCACCCTAACAAGTGTATCTTCCTTCCACACTGGGTTCATAAACACTTTTAGTTGGTGTCTCTGGCCTCTGTCACGCCGTGAAGCTTAGGAACTGTCAGTTCAGCTGCTTTTTTGGTTTTCATGCTGTGAAAGTCAAGGAGGACGAAATCCTGTTGATTCATATGGAAGTATGTGTAAGGAGAAAAATGGTCCAGTTCCAGATGTACCTTGTGGGCTTTTGTTTCTTGTCCCACATGAACTAGCTGTGAAAACAGGACTCGAAATATTAGAATAAGTCTTTTGATTGTGTGTTGTGTTTGAATATCGTTCTCCATTTAGGCTTTTTGTGATCCTTCAATGCAGAAGAAAATAACATTAAATGGAACAAAGCATAATAAAATGCACAGATTTGTCTCTGATCCACAAAAGGGGTGCTCTGAGCTGCACTATTGATAATTTATCATGTGGGTGTTTGAAAAGCCCACACATACCCTGATATAACACTCTGCAGATACAGTCCTCAGTGTTCTGTAACACCCTGGAAATACTTAATTCATAAATCCTAATGCTGAAGCCCTTAAGGTGTCATAAACATGGTGCTAATGCCTGTGAATCTGAGCAGGTTTGGTTAGTCAGATAAATACCACGCTCTAAATAAACTGTGATCCTAATGTGCAACAGAATAAACATACACACAAAATATGGGATTAAAATCCCTGTTAGAGTATGTTAGCCCTTTTCTTTGCAAAGAATAATTTTTCAGAGTTTTTGTCCTTGAAATCTTTTCTCTATGAAACTGGAAAAGAATAAATTACTCTGTTAATAAAATGCAGTGAGGAGCAGGGGAGAGAATATATTGGTTTAACTTTGGTTATGTATAAAGGTTTCTGTCTTAACGTTTGCAAGGATGGCAATATGCTTTCATCTCGGAGGGGAGCAAGGATCTGCTCATCTTGTGGAATGAGGGACAAATCCCTGCCTTGCTCAGGGCGATGTTTTAATAAGAAAGGGGAAAAAATCAAGTAATTCAACCAAGCAGGTGACCTATCATAAGGTGGTCAGTCAGGCCAAAAGGCAGCTTGGCCAAGAGTCTTAAGAGTAGCATTGTGGGAATGTGGCACTGCCTTGGACAGCAATTAAATGATGGAATGGTGCTTTCTGCAGCAGGGCAGCACTGATGTGCCTGGGATGGGGTAGAGGCCAACTGTTGTAAGTGATAGATGGTGTTGTCTAAGATTGTGCTTCTCTCTGATGTTGGACATCAGACTCTACAGGCACTTCTGTTGCTTCCCTGGCCTGTCAGCCCTCTCTGGCTCTTGCAGAGCAGTTTTTTGTGATGGGATAACAGCCCTCTCATAAGTCTGTCCAGTGTGCTGCATATACAGATCTGATGGTCAGGATTAGCACTGCAGCTTCAAATCATCCCAAAGACTGTCACCTCTAAAACACTGAACTCATGCTCTGCTGAGCTTTCTAGCCAGAATTGTTTTCTTTTGAGAGGTCTGAAGGACTTACTGAATTCTTTACTCACTGCAGCACTAAGCACGAGCTTGGCTTTAAGATGGAGTGCTCAGGTGCTTACAGTTGGTTTGCAATAATTAGTAATTTAAAGATTTTAGCCTGATTGTTTAGTTCTTTCTGTCTCATTTTCCTCCTTGCTGCTAAACACCAGTTGCAGGAGGCAGAGGGGATGTCTTTATCCCCTGCTGCTTTGTGGAGAAAGTGACAGTTCTGCGGTTCTCTCTGTTCTATATTTCTTTGCACCAGAAATGACCTTGCTGCTCTTTGTCGACAGTGTTTCCTTTTATCCCTCTCCTGGCAGCTGCTCTTGCTCCATTCTGATGTTGGAACAGCAAACGAATTCCCTCTGAAGCAAATGTCATGCCAGTAAAGATGTTGAAGCAGCAAGAAAATCATCTCTGTGTCTGGAGACGGAATTGGAGACCTTTGTGAATGAGATGTTCTTAAAATAGCTCCACAGTGTGTTATCTTCCCTAGAAGGTGGAGAGTTGAAAGCCACCACAAGGCACTTGTCCTTGTGTGCGCAGCATCCCTAAATGATGGGTTTAGGAGTGGGGAGAGAAGCAGGCTACTTCCTTTTCCTCCTCTCCAGGGAAAAAGCACTGCATGATTTTAATCTGTGTGTGATGGTACATTTATGTTTTTTCCAAGAGTTGCATCACTGTTTGCTCCTTGTTTAAACATGTCGCGTGTTGAGTGACTTTGTTCTCCGTGATCCACCATTTCTGGGATAAACTAGTCCCTGAAAGTAATGCCAAGCCATAAGTTGAGTAGAGGTGCTCTAAATTACCCTGGCTAAGGATCAGGGTGGTGGTGGCCTCTGTGGAGATGTGTGGGATGTACCACACCCTGGATAGGGAAACCCACCCAGGTAGGGGGGTTGCTGTGGGATGATAGAGCCCAGTGTGTGCAGGCTGGCCAAGGCTGGGTGCATTTGCTGGATGCTGTTGCTGCCAGCTGCTTAAGTCACCTGTTTTCTGCAGCATACCTGTAATATTAGTGGATTGCTTAATTTGCACAGCGTGCATGTGCACAATTATTAGTTTATCATATTCTGAAATGTGGTGGGTGTCACATCAGGCATGGAGGTAAAGGTCAGGAGGGTTCTCAGGACAAATCTCTGAGAGCAGTCACAGAAGTCACACCTCAGTCTTGGGTTGGATGAGCACATTGGCTCAATTCAGCATTAAGTTCACGTCGTGCAGTTCATTTCCTGTCTAGGTTCAAACGTACTATCCAAGGAAGACAACAGGTTTGGAAATCTTCATTTCCATGTACCTTGGGAGCCGCTGGTCTTTGTGATCAGACAGGCGTTAGTTGTACATGGAGAATTTGGTTAGTTTGAGAGCTCTTGCTGAGATTTTTCCACCTGCAGCTCGTTTGAGGTGTTTGATTCCCTGACAGCCTCAGGAGAGCATTGGGGCCCAGCAGCAGGAAACAGGAGCAAGGACAGCGTGAGATGCTGGACTGTGACATCCATTGACCCCAGTACATTGCAGGGCTCACGTCCTGGAGTCCAGCAGCCTCACTGTGTTTGGCACAAGCTGTGCAGATGAACCAACACTCCACGGATTGCAGGTGCTTTTCAGAATTCAGTGTTGTGTTGTTGCTTCATAATCCTGTACTTGAAATCAGATGGTTTTGAAGAAAGTAAATCTTGCATATGTGCACTTCAGAGCAAAAAATGCAGGCTGCACATGTGACATGCACATGAACTGTTGTTATTTTGTGTATCAAAAAAATGATTGTAATGAATGGAGTTGAGGAATTGGGCAGTAAAATTAATCTGGAAAAGCCTGATACAGCATTTTGCCAGAATCATGAATGGAACCTTTTACACGCCTGTAAAAGAATATTTTTATTTTTCTTGGACTTGGTGGAAGGGGAATTCATAAGTAAAAATACTAGATGCAAAAATGAAATCACTAATTGACGAACAGGGATTTTTATAGCAGTTTCATAGTTTAAGAGATAAGAAGAAATGTTAAAATTTTGATGTCTTTAGTTTTTCATCTTTTGTGTGAAGGTGGAAATAATTAGCTGTACTGATAGAATCCCAAAGTTTTCAGAGGCCTCTCAGTTAAGACTATTAATGTTTTTCCTAGTCCTGTTTTTTTGACATGATTATATCTCTTTAAGGGCTTTCTTTACAAGATCAATTCCCTTCCTACCAGGAAAACTAAAGCTTTTCAGCTGTCTGTCCAATTTATCCTTCTGGACTAAATTTCTCATCTCAAGATAACCAGCAGCAACACTCCCCTCAGGAGATTTGTATCAATTAGTTCTGCATCACTAATTCCTGTAGTACTGGGGGACCAGTGAGTTGTAAGAGAGCTCCTCTGTAAACAGTTATGGCTGTTGGGGGTTGGGGTTTTTTTTGTTTGTTTAGAGTTCCGTGGGTGCCATCCCCAGAGTTGTTGCCCTGCCCTTGCCTTTGAGACCTGGCACTGCTTCACTGCAGAGGGTGTGCAGGGCACGTCTGGGGCTTGTGCTGCCTGTGAAGAGGCAGGTTTGGGGGGCTGAGCTCTGTGCACTCAGGCTGCAGCAGTGGCCCCACTGCCATCCCTGGTGTCACCAGCTCCTCACATGTATATATGCATCCTGGCCAGTGTAAGGTGGGAAGTCACTGGCACGGTTGATACCATGAGTGGCAGATGCAGTCTGGCAGGAAAGCAGGTTACTCTGCAGCTGGAATGCAGGCCAGGCTTCACCTAATCCCTCCCCTAGCCAGAGAAAGGTGGCTTTAATCTATTTATTCTGCATTTGGTTGTTTTTTCAGCACTGATCTATCTGCAAATGCCATTGCACTGTTAGTCTGTTTCTATCCATTTGCCATTAGCGGATGTGTCGGGACATGAAGCTGTTTTCAGTCACTCAAGTCTAATCCCAGCAGTGCTGTAGGATCTTGGGAATTGCTCTGCATTTATACAGAAGTAAACGATGTAGAATGTGTCATTTTTAAGAACCTACTACCAGCAGTTTTAGGATTTTTTTAGACAGCTGATTTTCTTTTTGCTGATGTTTTAGACAAAACTAATTTGATAGGATTATTAGAGGAGGAAAATTAAAAGGACAGAATCATCCAGGAAGCTCATTAAAATGGAAACCCTGAAAAAACTGGGTAATTGGGCATTGATTCTGTCCTCCCCCCCTCACTTTTTGAGCAGTATTGTATTAAAAGTAACATATCTGCAGGATGGTGCTTCAACATCTGTTACTGATGAAACAAAATGATTTGCTTGTTTTTTCCTCTCTGTACATTCTTACAAGATCTGCATGTGTAGATCTGTCCTGTATATTAATCACATCTAACACTCTTCCTTTCCAGGGAAAAGGCATCAAAGGGAAAGGGATCCTCCCTTTGGTTTGGAGGGGATTCTGCATTGCCGTTCACTTTTATTAGATCTTGGATGACTGGCTGTGAAATGAATCATGTGAGCGAGGACTCTCAGAGCTGCTCATGAAGCCCATGCACGGGTTTGGTGCTCTGAGCTGTGTTTATATGGAACAAAGAAGTTCACAGGCTGTGGCCTGTCTGTCTTCTGAAATAGCAGTGTCACGTTGTGTGATTAAAACTATGCAAATAGTTTTCCTTTTTTTGTTCTCAGAGTATTTGTAGGCTAATCACAAATTTTTAAAACTATTTCACACTGAAGATGCTCTATAATTGGGCTGGGATTTATGTTTTCTTTTTTACTTTATAGGTTGACTCAATAAATTGATTATAGCTCTTGCTTGCTGAATGTTTGCTATTTCAATCACTCTAGCTGTGATTATTGTGATAGGAAGCAATATACTTCCTTTGCTTTAAGTTTTGGATGTTTACTAAAATATATATGGTTGCATGTGCCAATCTTAAGATTCAGTTTATTTAGGAGTGTGACTTTTCTTTCTCTTCAGTGTTTGTACTATAAAACTGCAATTGCATAAAGGTTCATAGAAGAAAATAGAAAAAGATGGGCAATAGATTTGAAATAATTTTGGGAAATATTTTCTCATCTCTAATTATTATTATGTTGTATCTTCCAGTCTTGAAAGTAAGTATAGGAAATTAAGCATAGTAAAGGACACGATTAAATCCATTCCTATCCGGCAAAAATCTTGAGCTTGATCTTAAGCATGTGCATAAGTTATATTAGTAACATATAACTATTCCTTAAACCCAGCCAGTGTCCGACTAACTAAATATTAGAATTGCAAGGTAAATACTGCAGTAAATAAGATAAATATGGGTGTGTTGGCTTTGCTGTGAACTTGTCAGTGGTTTTGACTTCTTCAGTCATTTTTATGGCAGTTGAAATCAGAAAAGAATGGAAATTTCAACTAATTTTTTAATATGCTGAAATGTATTAAGTTACACAAAAGAATCCATATTATAGTAATCCTGCATATATACAGGGAAAGAGTACCCAGCGTGCATGGCAGATGGTTTCAAAGGAAATCCTCGAGAGCTAGGATTAAAAAGCAATTTTCAGCAAGTTTAAAATGGGTCTCCATATTTGGGTCACAGATATTAACTCCTTCATTGCAAACAAATGAGGGAGAAGTCTGTTCGGATTATTATGGGAATGTTTCTCCCAATAAAAGCTGACCAGTTTGTGCTGGGGAGGAAAGGTGTGAGAAGGTCAGTTGATTCTGCTCTGGTCCTGTTCTCACACCAGTGGGAAGCAGAGTTGTGGCATACAGAGACAGGGGTATGTTGCAATAAATGGGGTTCATCATTCCACAAACAAACACTGGCAACACTCTGTAAAATACTGTGTGTGTGTGGCTTTGATCTCTGTCTGCCCACTGAAGCAAACTTCCATAAGGGCAAATGGATAAATAATTTTTGAAGTGTTAGGAACAGCAGATTTATACCTGTTTACCTTTAGTAAATTATTACCAATCACTTTATTGAAGTGTAAAGACTTTACATACAGCATATTTGTATTCCTTTTGGATATGGCAAGAATGTATGATGTAGGATAAGTAAGAAATTGAACAGCAATATTGTTGCTTCATCACAGACAGGAATAAACATGGGCTCCAGATTTTGCTTGGAAGTATGTCTGTGCATGGAAAGTAAGCCTGTTTTTCTCAAACATATTTTAGGAGCACAGCAGAAATTGATTATTTGTTTTTAAGGGTTATATTCTAAAATAAGCTGTAGCATGCAGACATTGTTCCAGGCTGCAGCTGTTTGGTGGTGTACGAACATGCAGAAATCTTGTCACCAGTCTGATGCACAGAAGGGATTGAGTGCAGGTCAGCTTTGCACTGTAGGATCATGAGAAGGCACTGGGCTTTTAGTAGATAAAAATAGGACAGCAAGTTGGAGATTATTTGCTTTAGCTAACTTATACCAGCTAGCAACCACGTTAGGAGTATAATTCACATTTACATCAGTGCTTTTTATACATTTTGGCAGCACAAAGGACCCTCAAGTTTGACATGAACTTTTCTTTAAAAGATTCTTCTACTTCCAAAGTGGAAATTCAAGTTAGACCTTAAGCACTGTTTATCCCTGAACAATGAAACAGAGCAACTGATACTATTTTATTGTGTTTCCAAAGCTCAGCTGGGTGTATTTGGAGTAGATTTGGAAAGCATTCTGAGCCCAGGTGCCTGATGCTCTGCTAAGTGAGTTACAGAAGTAACTGCTGGTTTGAATATCAACCTAAGGAGAAGTTAATTGTGTTGCTCTTTGGATATTACATTGACTGTGAGTTAACAGAGAAGGACAGCACTTCGGAAAGGGCATGGAGAATGTCCTGATGGGACGGCCAACTGCAGGTGTATCTGCTAAATGCTAATTAACAATGCTAATGAGAGGTGTTTTCTGCAGGACTGAGCCAAGGTACTTACCAGAGGTCCTCTCTGCTCTCAGAAAGGAAAATTTAGATGATGGATGAAAAGAATATAGCTTTTGGTGGTCAGTTTTTGTACCAGAGCTAGAAAGTGTCAGTATACTCAGGATGAGCTTTGAAAGCTGAATCTGTTCTTCTGGGTCCTTGTTTCACATCACCTATTACAGTAAGTCGGCCTGTGTGCATCTTGATATGGCCTTCAGAGGGCAACTCTGAGTGCTGAAATTAGATACCAAAATTTGAACATCCCAAGCTGTTGTCAATCATCACGTGTCACCAAGCTGTGGTACTATTAATACTTGGGCAAAAAAATTTCATCTGTGACAACAGTTATATTTGATCCACGTGTTTGTAAATGTGCTTGAGAGTTTTGCCTTAGATTTTTCAAAGACTCTCGTCTTTCAAAGGGAGGCAAAACAGATCAGTTCAGAGTCTCTGTTGTTGTTATCTTCCAGGACTTTTGTTTCAAGTAGTTTTTGAAAGCCTCTGTGACAGGATCTGAGATAAACTTACCCCAGGTGTCTTTGGATAGTCAGAGCAATTGATTCTCTTGACTTCAGCAAACTTAGGATAGGTTCTAAATAAACAAATTAGTGTTGACTTTAGCAAATGAGTTGATTTGCTTTTCTCACTGTACAGTGAGTATTTGAGAAACAGCAGTTTCTTGTGTGCAGGCAGTTGTCCCCTGGGTCCAGTTTTTTGTCCAGGCCAAACCCAGGAGAAGGGGAGTAAACTCATGCAGATCACCCAAAGGTCAGACAGTGGGAAACAGAAGTCTGAGTTCTCATGTTGGGGCCAATGAAGAGTCCTCAAGAAACCACACCAAAGTGCTACTCTGAAGCAGTGTGGGACATGCAGTTAAAATGTGTTAAAACAATACTGTGAAGTAATTATTATGTCATTGTACAGAGTTCTGAGTGTGAGAAACTGTGGCTCTTTAAAGGAGGTAAATGCCTTCTTACCTCCAGCAATTCTTACCAGGAAATAGTGAAGGGACAGTTCTCTTCGGCTGCAATGTCTCTCTACTTAAATATTTTTGTAGTGTATATTTATTAAAGTTTTTCTGAGTAGATGGCTGAAAGCAACAACCTGTTCATGTCAAGGCCATGCATTAATGTCTGATGTAACTGGTCAGACAAAAGTGAAAGCTTCCATAGGGATAAATTGAGCTGTGGACAGGCTTCTTGGCGGTTCTTTATTAATGGCACTTCAAGTAGCAAGCTGAGGAGAAACAGATAATGAAAATTGATTCTTCTCTGCAGGTCTCTCGCTTCCTTTTGGACTTGAACAGGCCTAATCGGTGAGGATAATTAAAGTTCCTTTACTCTGGATGCTGTAAGTGAATTTTTTGTTTGTTTTATGGAAATCATTAGGAGCCTGTTTACCTCACACAGGGAAAAAAGTGAAAATGCCAAATCACAAAGAAATGGTAGAAATTAAGTTGGTGCAGAATTGGTGTGGGACCGATGCTTGTAGGAAATACAGCCTGTTACATTCAGGATTGCTCTATCCCCGTTCCAGCCACACCGATGAATGCAGTAGTAGAACCTGAATTGCAGATTGCCAGTAAGATACTAAAGGAAACAATATTTTCATGCTACAACTAGATCAGAAACCTTGGCGTGGTGGAGGGAATCTGCTGTTGCTGTGTGTATTGTATCTGCTTGAGAATAAACACCTGAAGTACCAGCATTGACCAAAATATGTATAGAGATTAGAGGGCTGAAAACACTTGTGAATGAAGAATGTTTGCATTGGCAGTGACACAGGGTGGTGGCTCTGGCTGTTAGTTAGCATGGCAGTTGTTTGAGTTCCAGGTGCCATGATAACAGAGCAGGGCATTTAAAATACCTTTTATTATTCAATAGACTTCTCCCAAAAGAGACTTGCCCGCTTTAAAGCCTGTCCCTGTGGCAGCAGAGTTTCTGGAGCATCTGGGATAATGCCCCCCTGGAGGAGGGAATCAGCTGTAGCTGGCACTGCAGGAAGGCAGAGGGTGGGTAGGAGGCTGGAAACAGAATGCCATGGCTTTGACTTTGTTGCAGCTTCCCTTCAGGATCCATGGGACACAGCTCTCTGCTGGTTAATAGTCACAAGTGGTGCTAAAGACACATTTCTTATTTCTACGAGAGTGTCTTTAAAACAGCTGATACTCTTCCACCAATGAAAACATGCAAAGAGCTCTTCATATCCCCATTTTCCCCCCAAAGCTGTGGGAACAATTTTCTGGCTTGTAGAACAAAGAAGTTGGAACAGATGACATAGCCAACATCTGCACCTGGCTCACTGAGGAAGCGAATATTTGGCTTCGAAGCTGAGCTCCCTTCTGCCAAGAGAGCCGTGCCGATGCACTTGCTCAGGGATGAAGATGGGATAATGTCTTTTCCTTTTTGACTCACCAAAGCTGTTTTACTGATTTGTCAAAGTAAAATGGTTTTGGGGAAGAAAAATATCTTACTTTTAAATATCAGAGGTTAAGCAATGGTTAATCAAACCTTTTCTAGCCAACCCTGTTAAGATTTTGGTGGTGTATCACTTCAGTTCCGATGGCAGACACATCACATATGGGTTGCCATTTTGATGGCTTTGAATGGTAATCTGACCCATAAAAACTGAAGCATAATATGCAAACTGATTTTTTTCTGGCCTGCCCTGTTCTTGGTACCATCTGTGTTAGGATGGAAACGAGCCTGCTCAGAACGTGGGCTGCCGGTTTTAAGCTGATCACAGATGGGGTTTAAAGAATAGCCTTGTGTGCACAAGGGGGGGAAGATCCTCCTGAGCAGGAAGTTTCACTTGAAACCATGTTATGTCTGCTAAATCCTGTGGCCCATGGAACAGCCACCAGACCTTTCCCTAAATTCTTCACACGGCTTAAGTAAACTAAACTTCTAAAAATCAAGAAAAACCCCCTCAACTTCCAAATATTGCTCTTCTTCTGCCGCTGCCTTCTACTGCTGTCATCAGTAATGGAATAGAGAACAGGAAGCTGACAGTACCTGATCCTGTCAAGTATTTGCAGTGCATTTGTTCAGCAAAACCAGGCACAGTAAATTATTTCGTGAGTTTTGTAGATGAATTTTAACTGCAGTGTGAATCCTGTTGAAGTCATAGGATTCAGGCTGCTGTTTCTGGATTTTTGCCTTTGACAGTTAACAAAAATCTGTGTTGTAGGTGAAGGTGAGCACCTGTCCTCTGCTCTTGCATCTCAGATCAAAAATTCAGATATTTAAGCACCTAATTCTCACTGTAGTCAATGAGATCTTTATTTCTGTTCTCATTTTGAGAAAGCCTGTGCTCTGAAGTTAGAGGTTGACTGACCTTGTCTTATGTGTAACCACAAGTGTCCTGGTACTATTTATAATCCCAAGAAACATATTAAATAATTCTCACTGGTTAGGAATATGGTCTACAGAACTCTGGTTTATTTTTTTTCCTGTCTTTAAATCAATGACATTGTTCAAGTGAATGTTTCTTTGTCAGAAAGGAAGCCTGTAGCAGGCGTCACTCATCGATGAGTTTCATGGTCGTGACACACTTGAACATCCCTCTCAAGACATCTTGAAGCCTTTTATTTCCAGGCTAAATAAACACCAATTTCAGCAATGTCTCATCTACTCCCTTTAATTACTGCTGCTGAGAGAAAGTTTCTGCCAATGCAAATGTGCTATTTTGTCATGTCACATCAAATTGCATCAGCCTTATATTTAGGAACAAAAAGAGGGGGAGGCTGAGACAGGATGTGGCTACAAATGGAACCAAAGGGTTTTCTTAAATATAGGCTGAAAATAGACAATCGAGGCAGTGATGCTTTTTCAAGCAAAAATCCATGAAAGGGAAAATCAAGGCAGTGACGGCAGAGCAGGGCCGGGGGTGGGCAGAGGGAGTTCTGGGGGAGGCGGGGTGCTGGCAGGGAGGGGCTGCTGAACTTCTCATTTACGCAGACACCCTTGTGCTGGCAGGTGGGTGTGAAGTGCATCTAGGGTATGGTAGCCCACACCTCGTTCCTCTGTGCTGGCTGAAGGGGCGGGAGCTGTGCGTCCCTCCAGCCTGTGCCTGCCCTTTCCCTGAGGTTCTCTCCCCTCACCTCCCCTTGCAGCAATAACTCAGCTCACTAAACTAAAGAGATTGGAGTAAATAGGCATAGAGACAATTTGAGTAACTGTCCAAATAAACATAGGAGACTTCGAACAATCCCTCATACCACTTTAAAATGTAGTGTCTCTACAGAAATATTTATTAAAATTTGTTTTTCAGAAAATGTTATCAGCTTCCCCATGGAAAACACTTTTTGCCCCCTCAGTATTGGGCACAAAATGATCTGTTGAAATAAAATGCATAAATTATAGATGTAATGAAGCTTGCTTTGAACTGATGAGTCTGATCAGAGCCTGGTGGCAATTAAACTGAGTTCTGAAAGATCAGCTGTGTTTGAGAACCAGCAGAACTTGGGGAGGATGTGATCTGGGGGCGTGAGCAGCACCTACTTAGCAAATTGGAAAAATACTATTCATTTCTTACATCTAAGCATTTGGAATCTCTCCTCAGAAGCAATTGGTGATGTTAGAGGTAATATTTTTATTCTCGTCACCAAGGATAATAATGCAGTAGAAGCTTAGAAACTTGTGTATTTACAGCATTCTGACAGGCGTGAGTCAAGCAGCATTTCAGACTGAAGCCACAGAGGAAAGGCACCCACGTCTCCATGGCTGGATGTCACTGGTCCTTCAGGACTGTAGAACATTAAATGTAGTGACGTTGTCAGTTGTTAAATTCCTTACAGCAGACAAACATCCATGGAAAGAAGGCAAGGAAGGATTTCCCTCAGACTTTCCAGACCCACCTGCAGCGTGTGGGAGTCTGTGCTGGGTTGCACAGGCTGCACATGGGGCCAGGGACACTGAGCTGCCAGCAGAGCACGGGGAGCCCTGGGTCTGTGGCCTGCCTGGAGTGTTTGGTGCTCTGCCCTCTGTGGTTCTGGTTGGTAAAGGCTTTGTCTGACCCCTGTAACAGGCCAGGGGTGCTTCCTCTGGGATGGAGGCAGCAGGGCAGAGTCCTTGAGAGATTCTGGTGTTACTTCCAGCAATAATTTGTATAGAATTCCTTATATTTCAGTGTCATTTCACCCACTTCCCAAGATCTAACCACATCTGATTTTTGCCTCCAGTGACCTTTTTTTTTTTTTACTACATAAGCATTAAAAAAGCCTCAGTAAAATGTACGTATTTTCATAGCAAGGAAGGCATTTCTGTTACACTTTTTCAAAGCAAATCACAGAAATATTAAATGGTGAAGGGGAAAGGTGTTCGGTTTTTGTAGTTGGGGTTTGTTTGTTTTGAGCTGAATAAGTCTGAAAATACTAAATAAAATCTGCAGATCAAATGAAAAGACTCCATACGCATCCTCCAGATTGTTCCTCAAAAAACCACCCAACTGACAACAGTACAACAGGAAAGTGTTCTTAATTAACATCTTCAGTTAAAGGAAAAGCATTGTGGATCTCTTAAATATATTATTAAATCTGCATTGTTTAGATAATTGGATGGGGACAGACACTTGTGCCGAGTGCTGTGTCAAATTCATCAGGGCCTGCTCTAATTCTAGTGCACTTGCTGGATTTCACAGCTATTTGTCTGAGTACAGGGGTAATTTGGAGGGTTGAGTGAAGCCAGATGACTGTAATGAACTCATTTTGTGTCTTTGACTCATTCTGGAAAAAAAAGAAGATGCTATTCATAGGGTATTTTGTATTGTTAAGACTTCTGTTCCTCCTGTCTCTCAAACTTTCTCTGGGTTGCTGTCTTTGCTCCATCACCGATAATTATATCAAATTAATTCAGCATAATTGAGTTAATTATTAACACTGGAGGTTAACACTATGACTTTGACTGAACCAAAGCTTTTATCCCCGTTTTCCTGAGTTTTCACCAAATGTAAACAAACCAGAATCATGGGTGAAACTTAAGGCAGCTCCATTTCCGTCGAGTGCTTTTGCCACTCAGAATTGTCCTGCCACACTCACTCACTCAGATGGGTGTTGGTAAATGAGCTGCAAAGGGAGAAGAGTACTCTGACATTCTGTATCAATATCCATGTACTTTAGAAACAAAGAACATATTTTAATCATCCCAGAGCCATTCAGTTAAAATCGGAAATGTAGAAGAATCATTAATAAAAATTTGTATATAGAAAGAATATTGAATGTGGTTTAGGTGACATACATCAAAAAGAATTAAGACATAGGTTCCAAAGATTCAGAGGATGGCTTTCTGAACAGGGGTGCTATTGTGAATCATTGTAAGGTATAATCAGCAGCACAATTCCTTCTCTAAGGTGGTAGTTTGAGAACCAGAAGGTTCCTATTCCCAGCTCTGCTATTGTGTGACTTTGCACAAGCTGCGTAATTTTCTGGAACAGTTTCTTTTCTCTGATTTTTTTCTCTTGGAGATCCAAGAGCCCTGAGTTGTCTCTTTCTGCTTGTGCAGTGTGTTTGTTTTGATCTATTATAGCAAGAGCTCTGAGCTGGACACTGGGAGCAAGAGGGAATATGGTTTGAACTTAGCTCTACAGACAATAAAACATACACTTTCCCCCCCAGCTTCATCCCAGCCAGAGCTATAAATTAGTTTAGTTACTCAATAGAGTTGGTGTGTTGTGTGTAATCAATTAAGAGCCCTGTACCACTGACAACAAACGTCCTGCAAAGTTCTGGGGGATGTGTGTATTTGCAAGAGCTGGTTGCTGGCCAGACCTTTCTTTTTCTTAGGAAGCAGATTCCTTCTGAGCTAGACTAGGCCTTGTAGAGTGACAGTGAAGTATTTGGGAAAACTTGAGCTATGGCTTTAAGAGCTCAGAAGTGTCCCTAAGACATGGTGGGATCTGCCCCCTGATTAGCTGTTGGTATGGAAACAATCCCTGATTAGAGAGCTGGGCCAGTTACAATCCCCTAAGAGGCTAAAGGCGCCCAGACTTACGTGTCCTGTAATTCTGCTGCTTATAAACATTGCTCCCAGGAACATGGATTTTGCTCAAGATGTGGTGGGTCAAATTCATCCATGGTTTAATTCTGCCACAGACAGGGTTTATGCCAGGGAAGAGGTTGGCTCAGACTGTTGCTGTGATTGAGAGTGCAGGATTGGAAGATGCTGAATTTTGGCAGGTGTGGATTTGGAATAGTAGACATTGAGTTGTTCCTGATGCTGCTATGAAGGACAGTGTGAATTGGGCAGGACAATTCCAGGTTGAGCTATAGATACCAGGGCATGGCACAAGCCCCACTGTCACTATCCAGGGATTATGTGCATGGTCAGGGCTGGAAGTGACGTGCTGGGGGAGTGGGGAAAGGAGAGGTCACACTGGACAGGGTTTATTCCCCTGTAGGCTGGATGTGATGTTTGCCCTAAAGGAAGGTTCATAGGTGTATGTTAGGCATTTTTGGTTTAAAAAACAGTATTTTTTAATTAAACTGTGGATCACAGCAACTTCTTTTGCTGTTTTAAATTCTGACTATCCATGTTCACATAAGTTTGTCCTGTTGAATTCTTGTACTTTCCTAAGCAGTGCCCTTTCTGCACTGACAGCTGCTTGTTTTACCCTCTTTTACCCTCTTCAGTTGGATTTCATGAGCAAAATGAGCCCATGTTAAAGCATAATGGTAAGGTAAACTTTAGCCAGTTTCAGTCCTTCCTGAAAAGTGAGGAGCCAGAACAAAACCTTATGTAAGACTTACTATTCTTGCCACGCTTGTCTGACCCATAGTCCATAGAGTTAATGTGCTCATTAATCAGACAGTGTGGTTTTGTCCTTCAAAGGCACATCCATTCCTTATGCTACCAACTGGGTATCTGGCCTTCAACAAAAGTTGTGGTAGCTTATATTGTGCCCAGTTGGATGTTTTGGAAGGTGATACATGCTCAGCCAGAAAGCTGTTGCACTGACTGCAATAAAGTAGTAGAGAGAGTAATGATTGCTAAACTGAAACTAAGCACTGGGACATTTCAAAATACAGTATTTAGAAGAAAGGAAGGAATGAACAGGCAGTTTTGGTTTAAAGTTGATGGCACCAAAATATAACTCAGTTTCTATTCAGGCATGATCTCAAAGGTAAATACTTACAGATTTGGCCACTGAGAACAAAATTCATGCTGACAGCAGTTGAACTGAGCAGTTCAGAGCTGGGAAGAAAAAGTTCTTTTGAGACTGTACTTTTCAGAATTTTCTTTCAGCCAGGAGAAGTCATTGTCAGGAGAAAAAAGTAGAGAAGTTTGAATTGCACCTAAACCAGGGAGGTTGCTGTCCTCGCTAGTGAGAACACTCTGAAGAATATTACTCTAATTAGTCTGATCATGCTTATTAATTATACAGAACAAGGTAATCTGGCCTCAGCATGGGCAGCATGTTTCCCCACGGTGTTGGATTGCAAAAGCCTCAGTGTTTTATTTGCAGTATTGCATGTCTCTGCTGTGTGATACCAAACCAGGGTGTAAGGTAAGACATCTGCCCTGTGGCTTTGGTTAATTTATACAAGTGGTCGTTACACCCAGCTCTAGCACTCTTTGTGATCCTCCAGTTTTACCAATTACAATTTTATATTTTGTATTTATGTTATAATTTATCGATAATGTTTTATATTTGCAAACTGGTGACAGTATTGAATAGCATTAGGCCTGATCCTCATGGTGTAGAACTACATGAAGGGTGTCCAAGCAGTGGTGATTCCTTGTCAACAAACAGATCTTTGGGATCTGTCATTAGCCAGTTCTTAAATCCCCCATGTGCTGTACAAATATTGTGTAAAGCAATTTTTACACTGCAGGGCTGCACCCCCAAATTGTGCTGCTGTGGCACTGTCACCTGACACTGCTTCTGGCTCTTGCATCAATCAAGGCATAATGGGGAGAAGAACAGAAATAGATGTGAACAGAACAGGACTGGCTCATCCCTCATGCAATGGGACTTTGCGGCTCGTATTTAGAAGGGACAGAATCCCAACAATGACCGGCCACAGCTCGTCAGGAGCCATCGCATCAGGGCAGCAGATCTCCACAAAAGCCCAGCGTGCCGGCGGGCTGTGGCTGGTGGGAAGTGACTGCAGCATTGTGCGTGCTCACCCACACAGGAGGGCTGCCTCTGCAGGGCAGCCTGGCCCAGGGCTGGGAAGTGTCCCGAGGCTCTGAGAGGCTGTGAACGGGCAGGGACGGACGGACAGATGGGCACGGCTGCTTTGCCCGGGGCAGCAGAGCCCATCACGCTCCCCTGGACACGCCACACGCCCGTGACCCGCCGGGGACCGAGGGGAGAGGTGTTGTAAGCAGGGAGGGCAGCTGTGTCCCCGAGAGAGGGCAGTTCTGCCCCTGCTGCCCCACTCGGGGCCTGCACTCCAGGCCCTTACTGCATCTGCCCCCTGGGAACCTGGGAAACCTGGAAGGGAGGACAGATGCAACCAAAGAGTAAGAACCTTTTGAGGAGCAGCACTTCACTTGGGTGTCTTCCTGGACTGATGTCAAAATATGAACTAAGATGTTTTGTGCTTAAGGAGGTTTCAAGAGACTTCCAGTTTCATTCTTATTTTGGCAGTTTGATTATTACTTTCCTGAGATCTTGAGATTTCACTGGGATGGGGAATCATAAATTCCTGAGTTAGACTTCTAAAAGTGTATTACTTTGAAGTAATAAAACACATCTCCAGCCTGTGTACTGGGGAAGAGAGGGCAAAGGGGGAAGGGGGAGCCAACCTGTAAACAGCAACAGCTCAGGTAACTCTCGCAGTCCTTAATTAACACTTCCAGTCTCTGGAGCCCAGCTTTGGTGGCTGTTTAACTAGTTCAGAGGATTGGGATCCTAACTGTTGAACTATGGGGATTTGCTTGAAAAACAGTCACAGTAGCAGAAAAAAAAATAGAGAGCAGTGGCATAGTGTCATCTCAGCTTCATCAGGGTTCTGCTCTGCAAGGGGTCAATTGCCAAACCTGCTAATGCAGAGTGAAGATTAATTGGGCTTTGGTCAGCCTTTGCTTCACTATCTGAATATCATTATCAGGAATGTAAATGATTATGCAATGCAGAGAAATGCTACAATAGTCTCAGTGTCTCCTTTTATACTTGTCTCTTTGTGAACAGGGCTTTATCTAAATGCAAATGTGATTTCAGCCTTCTGATTAGGACATTATACAGTCATCCATTCCAGAAAAGCACAATTAGTGGATTATTTTATTTCTGACTCAACAGTTCTTGGTTTAGATAGTTTGTTTGTTGTGCTGTGCATGATATTTAAGTTATCAGAAAGAGATTTACATTATTAGTCAGGATTATAGCCAGATATTGTGAGGTCGAGGGTTTTTGCTTGGCAGATAAAAATGGTAACATTTGTGGGATTCGAGGGAGATGTTTTTAGAACAAAAGGCAACAGTGCAGACTCTTACTGTGCTTCACTGTCCTTTTTGTGTCAGGGAAGGGGCAAATTACAGTAGTAGCTGTGCAAATTCTCCAGTGCATTGGGGAGCACAAGTGCAGAGTGTAGCATTACCTGTTGTCAGGATCTAGTCCCTGGTGAGTTGTGCTCGTACAGAGCCCCAGTATCTTAGATCTTAACAATGGGGCAGGCCATGAGATTATTTCTTATTAAACAGCCATTTTACCAAAATAGCCATCAAGTTCTCCATGTGCTGTGGTAGATTTCCAGTGAAGTTTTCACTGGAAATGATGTTGCAAAGACTGAAGTTACATGCTCAGAAAAACAGAGATCTTTGGTGATAAACTTCCATGTGAAGCTTGCCCATGTCACAACATTTGTAGCATTTTTGGAGCTCTGAAAGTCAGAATTCCGGATTTATTTTTTTTTATTTGAGCATGGGAGCTTCATATAGTTTAGGTTTGATAATAGACATGGTGAAAATTTCCATCTTCAAATCTACTAGAAAGTCCAGTATTTATGGAAGGGTGAAGAATATTTTTTTCCCCAAAAAATTCATCAGTGCAAATGTATTTGTCACACAATTTGGATTCAACAGCTCAGCATTTTCCTATGAGAAATTACTGCAGTGGAAAATTCCTCATTATCTGTAGTGAAACAACATTTTCAATCGCATTGATCAGTTTCATCTTTCCATATCCATATGTTTCCATGACTAGTTCCTTCCTCTCTCCCAGAGCTGCTTTTCTTTGTGCTGGAGCAAACTGTCCTGGACAGTCTCAGCACGAGGGATCTTTGCATTTGTGACAGGAAATCTATTGCACCACTTAGGTTTAATTAGAGCACAGTGACATATGATGAGTTTACACATCAAAGCCTAGAAATGACTCCACAAATTGGCTCTAGTTCCAAAATGCATTTTGGGATCTGTATTGAATTTTGGGATGTTTCACTGTATTTAGTGGGAATATGTGAAATGCAGGGTCGGGTTCTTAGGGTCAGTGGAATTATACCAATTCTTACCAGCCAAGGATATAGCCCAAAAAACCTGCATGTAAAGTTAAATTTAGGTTCAGATCAACTCGAATCCAACTACATATTCTAGATTTCTGTGTTGGATGATAAAAACTTCTCTCTCTCATGGAGAGAAGGGCAGGGATTAATTCAGTCTATATGTTATGAGTCACATTTTGGAGTTGCTTATCTTTCTGCTGCTTGGAGGGGAATGCAGGGATCTCTCAGCTGACTGTTGGGCATGTAATCACCTCCTGTACTTGAATGCCAAAGTGAAATGAATCCAAACCAAAAATGCATGGAGCTGATGCCCAGCATAGGTTCCATTGCAAAGAGGAAACAGTATTTTACAGAAAAAAAACGTTGGAAGAAAACAAGAGATGAACGTGTTGAGGCCTGGGGGTATTTTGATCTGTTTTCTAAGCTGAACTTTTTAGCTAGAGCCACAGTTGGCACATCTTGTGTGCTTGGAAAGTGAGTGAGCATTAAACTGGTTGGACTGAAGCCATTTTGAAAAGTCAGCTTTGGGTCTATATTTCTCAATTTTTGTAGTATCCTTCTGCCCTACATCTGTTTGGTGGGGTTTTTTTAACAGTATCCAATTCCTGTAGGGTGTGAGGCCAAATGGCTTTTATTAAACAAACAAGAAAAGTCAGAACTGGAATCAGACAAGCAGAATGAGAAGATTGCAGCACAGCATGGAGCCAACTTACTGCCCTCGTGGTGGAAGAATGGTTTGCTAATTGTTCACAAAAGCTAATGGAAACCATATTTTGGCTGTGAATAGTTCTCAGGAGGGATCTTTGTGGAGTCTTGGCTTATCTCTTGTACCTTCCTGGTAGAACATGTCCGGTGTTCCAAACAGACACAGCCCACAAAGCTCCGAGTGCAGAAGAGCACTGCTCACGTGAAGGTCCTACAGCAAGGTGGGCCTGACTCCTGGGGATGAGAGAGCTGTGCTGGCACATCACTCACCTCTCAGGGGCTCCTGCATTCTGGTACTTTGGGAAAGAGCTTGGCTTGGTCTAAGTGTTGCTAAAGTGATTTTGAGAAGTCACAAATGAACTGCACAGAGCCCATTTCAGATATAAGGGGAGATGTCAGTATAAATGAGCAGGAAAGGGATTCTGACATATTCTTCAAAGGTTTCTGCCTGATAAGCCTATTGTATATCTTAGAATTAGTTTTAATAATTCACTCTTGTTACGGGATGCTACTTTTGAGTCAAAAATCAAGTAACACAGAGTTCACACAGGCCCTCAGTGGTGAACAGACAGACCCAGTAGTGGATGCTTGGCTGTGACTCTGCTGTGGGTTTGTGCTTTGAGCAAAGCAGCACTGGTGAGGCCCATCCCTCCAGCAGAAAACATTCCATGTTTGTCATAGAATTCTTTACTTTTCTTCACATAGAAGAATTGTACTTTTTGTGGCTAAGATATTAAAGCTTTTCAGTGACCTCTACTACTGTAAATTAGCAGAGCTTGTTACTGTGCTAATTGATAGACAGTTACCGACATGTAATTTTGATGTACTGAAAATACAGATTACAGTGGTACATATCCCATTATGATGGGCATTTATAGGTGCATAGTGAGGAGATTCTCCCCACTGCAACAAGATCTAGTCTGTGCAAACATACAGCCCAGGCATGTAATAGCTGTGGTGTTGTACTCTGAAATAAATCTGGCTGAAGGACTTAAATTACTTAAGAAAAAGGAAAAAAATACTCCAAATAATGAGTAAGTATTATAATTGGTGCTAAAATAATGCCATGCACCTACTTCATTATTCAGTCGCTTATTTATTATCTTTATTCTTAAGAGTAATGATGTAAAAGTGCTTTTTTCCAAATGTTAATTTAGTTCTCTGCAGATGGCAACCATCTGTTAAATGACAAGGCATTTACAGTCTTTGATTAGCACTTTATAGAACTTGGATGGACTTACTGTTACAATATGGAAGTATAGTCATGGAAGTGAAACTTGGTGGATTTGTTCTTTTCCTGTTGCTGTTACCAAAAGATGGAAACTTTCAAACCTAACTGTTTTTGCCTGTCTTCTCATATATTTATCCATGTTATTTCCAGCTGAAGCCTTGAAATTCTTGACGGAATGACAATAGTAGGAAGTATTGTTAAATTCCAGCACCATTTGTAGCAATTAGGAGCATCCTCATTCTAGAAAGGCGTCATGTGGATGAACTCAGAGATGCTCAAGGAAAGCACTGCAAGTTTGAGGGACTCTAAGGATCATGGCTTAGCAAGTAGGAAATTCCCTGTGGGCTGTGATGCAGCTTTCGGTACTTAGAGAAAGTTACACCAGGAGTCTGTAAAATATTGTGATACATGTTGATATTCCCATCACAAAGTGATCCTCTTGCACGAGCTCCACACTTTGTCTTTTACTGCCTTAATCAATGACAACCAACCCCCATCTGTCCATGAACTCGTCAAGTTCTGATACGTTTCATATTGGGGTTTCTTCTAAAGTTTCTGCAAGCCATGCTGCTGAAGCTCAGTTCGCTGGCCCTGTTTTCACTGTTTGCTATTACTCTACACCTCTGTTTCCGTGTCATTAGTAGAATTAATGTGTTGTTCGGTCTGTGTTTGTCTCCGCAGCTGCGGGCGCGGCCGGGCCATGTCCCCGCTGCCGGGGGCGGAGCTGGTGCGCAGCCCCGTGCGGCTGTACCGGTACCTGCTGCGCTGCTGCCGCCGCCTGCCCCGCGGGCCCGTCCAGCAGCACTACCGACACGCCATCAGGCAGGTCAGGCCACGGCCGGGCTGCGCGGCCAGCGCGGGAGGGCGGGCTGGGAGTTCTGCTGTCTGAACCGGCGTCATGCCTGCCGCTTAAAAACGACTCTGCTGCGAGCTTGAGATGGGAGTGGATTTGAAGGATCGTAGTGGGAGTATATGAAGGACCATTTCTTTTTGTCTGCTTTGAATCTGAAACCTATTTTTCTTGGTTTTTGTCCCTAATTCTTGAGTTAGTCAAGAGAGTGAACAATCATTCCTTACTCCATAAACACATCTTCTGTGGTGAAACCTACTGGATCCTTGTCAGACATATCTATCCCCCCATCTGGGTAAATCTCATCTGACTGTTCATATTCCGTACTCCATATGGAAATAATTTCATGGCTTTGATCATATCTGTTGTCCTGTTACTTTCTAGTTTTAATATACCAGACAATTTCAATTGTTACTCTGAATTGGAGTTCTCTGGGTTTGTTGTTGATGAATGAAAGGAGTAGAATACTTAACATGACATTCCATATGACCAGATTTGTTATGGAAAGAGCACCGCAGGTGCTACAATGTGTATTTCTACCTTTTCAGACCAACAGTTTATTTGCATCAAATATTTTTCTGAGATTTAAATGCAATCCTCATTTTGATAATTGTTGTGTTGACTGGTCAGGGACATTTGTAATGTTGCAGAGTTTCAAAGTCCATGCTGATGAAGATGATCCCGAGCGAATCCAGCAGATCATCAGGAGAGCCATTGAAGATGCTGACTGGGTGATGAATAAAGTAAGTGCATCAGATTGTCTGCATTTTGGTTTCTCTCACAACACAGGGGCAAAGCTGTGGTGCTGGGCTCCCCAGTTGTCACCCAGTGGATCTGCCCCTGGGCTTTCAGATTGGTTTCTCAGATGAAAGAATGAGGATTGTTTCCATTAAACACTGAGAGTCACCTGTGCTTCCTGGGATTTAAGCCTGGCATGGGAGTGTGATACGTTAGCATGGAGTATAATGAAGCAAGTCAAAAGTTCAACTTGCTCTAAATATCTGTGATTTAATTTACTAAGTGACTGCTAAGTCCTTCTCTCTGCCGGTCCATGAAATCCAAATGAGAATTGTTACAGGAGCAAGCACAGATTAGTCACAGATTATGAAATTTTAGCAGTAACCAAAATCCCAGCAGTTGCAATCTATAAACTGTTACTTAGTTATGTACTTTTTCCCACAAAAAAAATTCCTTTTTTCTTTTTTTTTCCAGTATAAAAACCAGAAGTAGAAGAGGAAGGATGAAGTCAAGAAGGTCATCGGTAAACATCCTTAGAGGACTTGCAGTCAAGCCCAATACTATATTAGAATTACTGCCTGAAGTTTTCTCTTGAATAATACAATACAATAATTTATATCTCACTGGGATGTCATATAGCTAAATGAAAACTTCTGAAGCTATTTAATTTTGTAAAGGAAATGGCATGCTCTGGGTTGAAACCATTGCCTTGTATAATCACAAACTTCTAAATCGAAGCCCAAGGTTGTGTAAGGTTTGAGTAACTTATTCTGTTCCACTGTTATGCCTGGACCGACGCTAGCAGTGTGTGACACACTTCCTGTGCAGGTTTTTGGTGACAAGGTTCCCCTGCATCACTCACTGTGGGTTTCAGCACTGAGGGTTTCAGCCTGTGTGTGTGACACTGGTTATGGCAGTCACTCTGTTGGGTCACATCAGCCTCTGCTGGGACTGTCGGTGGTGTCAGAGTGCCCATTCAGCCGGGTTTGTGCCCGTTCCGCCGGGTTTGTGCCCGGAACGGTGCAGCCACTGCCTGCGCGGTGCTCTGCAGCTCAGAGGCCTTCACAACGCTTTGCCACACACAATAAATGTCCTTTACAAACGGGAGTCCCCGTCCTTTCGGAACGCCCGTGTGCGCGCTGCCAGGACGGCTTTTCCCGAGGCCCAGCCCTGGCTGCAGTTGCGGCGGGCCGCCTGCAGGGGGCGGTTCGTGCCCGGCCGCGAGCGCGGCGCGCCGGAGGCGCCGCGTGGGCTCCGTTTCGTGCGGCCGGGAAGGAGGGAAAATAAAACCCTGGCTCACAGCAGTCGAGAAGGACTTGACAAGTGCTGTAACAGAAATGGGAGTGTAAGTGAAGTTTATAAGGCATTGTATCAAAAAACTCCCTTTTCTTTGCTAACCCTCCTCTCCAAGAATTTCTGCCCTCTGTTATTCTTCCCTCTTCCATCACCACTATTGTTCCTGTCTACTCCCATATCTTTTGCATCACCTTATACACCCTTAGCTTTTGTTGTCCTTGTTTTACCTATTCCTTAATGCTGTTCTCATCTTGTCTCTCTAATCCATTTATTTCTGCTTCTCAAATCCTTTTCTGTCTGGTGCACCATAAGATATTCAGTATTACACTGGAGTCAGCCTTCTGCTTTATTTCAGATAAAGCAGAAAAGTAATGGACTTTCTCAACAGAGTAGGTGTTTCTCCATGTGAGGAAAGCCACTTGTCTTTCTACCTAAGTACTTTTTTTTTGAAAGTGCAGCCATTCTGGTTTAAACTTTCAAAATACTTTGGTACAAAGTAGAGCACAGAAAGTTCTAGCCTTGGCAGTCAACAGGGAATATCCACTATGATACTGAACACTAATAGAAAAGCTCTAGCATGTTTGATAGTAGCTCTCTGAATGTGCTGGTTCGGATCAAGAGCAGCAAACAGGTGACCCGTGCTGTTCTCCAGGTCTGTTCTCTGTTTTTGTTCTGAAGCATGAAGATGCACTGAACTTTGTATCACTGCAATAGTGAAAACTCTAAGACTTAGTGGGTTTAACGTGGCAGTTTCCTGAACTTTAAATATGGAGTGCTCGACAACCCTCTATGGCATTAATTGTCTGACTTCTGGTAGTGTGAGAAGTAATATTTTGTTCATTTTCAAAATAAGATAATTGCATGTGTTTAAATCATTCTTACGTGCCTGTTATTTTATTTATGGCTAGTTCAAGAGGGAAAGGACCAAGGAGCTGGAAGGTGCATCCATGGCAAGTGTGCAGCTCCAAATGTCTGAGGTGCCAGCTGAGATATTGAAACATCAGACCAAAGGTATGGTAGATGTAACTGATGCAGAGGACCCGGATCTGTGAATTTCAGGGTTTGGAAAATGGTAGAGCATTCAATTCTCGGTAGGGTGCAGACAAGGAACATGATTGGTGAGGCAGGAGACATCATGACTAAATGTTTTGATAGTAGTGATTCAACAGGAGGACATGAGGAGATGTCTCAGGGGGTTTTGTTGGGATTCTTTTAATACTAACATAATCTGGTTTTCAAAATAAACCTTTTAACAGAGTGAACATGTGGAGATAACTTTATTTACTCAACATACAAATAATTTTCTTGATGCTGAGGGGAAATGATGCTAACAACTATTTACTTCCATGTAATAGTGAAAGTAACCCCAGCGTCTCAGACATGTTTCTGTAATGACTGGACTGAAGAGTTATTCAGCTGCAGCGATGAGGCTTTTATGTTTTCAAGACAAATTCCATTCTCCAGCAGCATAATTTGAGACCAAAGATGTTATATTAGCCCGGATGTAGATGAGAACCTGAACTCTGAAAAGGGTTTTGGGCAGCACTTCAATATGTTCAACCAAAATTATTATTCTGAAAACTTCTGGTCAGAAGTCATTTAACTCTGGAGTTGCCCAAATTTACCACTCACTGACCTGTCTGACCTGAGAGTTACACAGTGAACTGGGTTCTCTTCACCTTTGTTTGAGCAGCTCTCTGCCTCTGCCAGCGATCTCTGCCTGCGGCTCCGCCAGGGCCCATGGGGAGAGAGACTCAGGCAGTGTCCTCCCGAGTTCTCCCATGGCAGTTGGGGAAAAAAATATCAACCCCAAATAGACTGGTGCCTCCAGAACCTCTGAACATAAAGATGGTGGATAAAAGAGCTGCAATTACTATTGCAGAGTTTAAAAGAGCTCATGATGCTCATTAGGCTGCTGACATAGCGAGGGGTAATGTCAGTCAAAGGAGCCAAGTGTATTCATAGCATTTAGTTCCTTTTACTGAAATGAGGAACCCATTTCTGCACCAGTTCTGGTAAATGATGGCCTGCTGATAGGTGATTGCAGTAACTGACTGATTAAGGGCCAGTCAGAAGGTTGTGAAGCCCTGGGGTTTGTGGCCTGACTGATAACCACTCCTGCAGCAAGCATTTGGGTGCCACCATCAGCTTCAGTGTGGAAGAATATCCTGTGCCATTGGCTAGCCCAGGGTTTTCATTGTGTTTACATAAATGTCACAACTGCCTTATGACAACAGCACCTTTACAGCTGGTTACAGTAAGATCTTGAGTCAATAACTTCTCCAGGGTACTCCACAGTTAGGAGCTGAGTGAAGTTAACAGTTCAAAGGTTGCGTACGGGCAACTCTCAATTAAGGTAGTGAGGGTTTCACAGGAGGCTTGTTATGCAAGACAAACATTAGAACAAGGAAAAACAGTTGGGAGACTTCTGATTAATAAGGTGAGATCATGCTTTACATTCTTGAAGTATGGAGAAACAAATCATTACAGCCTTATCAACATCCAGTCCAGAACCAAAACTGGTGGTACACTTTCTGTTCTGTGTATACATGACCTTGGAGTCCTAAAGCTGAAATTGTCTGGAAATAATCTGTGCATTACAAAGATGGAAGTAACATGTCTAAAGATGGAGCAGTGGCAATGGGTTGGTTAATGTATTTTGTTCAGTGTTTAGGTTCCTGCTCATAAGCCCACAGAGAAATGGTAAAGACCAGTTTGGTTATTACAGCCTTGGAGCCTCATGCAGAAGCTTTCTGTGTAGTGAAAATCTTTATTTATTTATTTTTAATTTATTTATTCATTTCAGGTTTTGATATTGAAAATATTGTAAATTGGTGTTTTAAGTAATATCCAGGATAGCATTCTGCCCTTCATGTGGCCAGAGACAAATATGCTTCTGATCACATTCTTGTGTCAGAAGTGTTATTGATTACAATTCAATCAAAAGTCATTTGAGCCCTGTGGGTACTGAATAGAATACTTCCAACCCAGGCCAGGCCTTGCTTAGCACCATTTGTAATTGAATATTCTTTAAATCATTCTTTAGCACTTTGTAAACTTTCTCGCGTGGAGGGTTATGCCGCAGGTATTGCTTTTGGTTTGGAGACTCTTGAGAGTGACGACTTGATGCTAAACAAAAACCTCTCTTCTATGGTGTTTGGCTCATTTTCAAACGTCATAAGGAAGTGATCTTTACTAGGATGCTGTAAAGAAGAGGAATCTATGCTATTTCTGGGAGAAACAAATAATATTCACTCCCACCTTTTTTAAAGGAAACAGTTTCTTATTTGTAATAGCTTTTAACTTGGCATTATAAATTGTGTCTTCATACAAAGCTTTGATAAGCTGCAAACTGAACAGGTAGCACAACATCTGTGAGTCTTAAATATTCAGTATCATAATATTTATTCATTGTGAGAGTCATTGACCTTCAACTGTAAGAACGAGTTTTTAGGGCTTTATGCTCCACCACGTAGTGTCCGTCAGTGTCACCCCAAGGGCAGGGGTGGATTTGAGGTGAGTAGTCTCTTGGTTAGAGCAGCCTAAAGCCAGTCCCTGACACAGGAAAATGCTGGGCATGGACCTGCACTGCCCACTTGGTCCATCCGTTTCCTGCAGCCTTCCCTGCTGCTCAGAGCTTGAGCTTGAGCCAGCTGGTGCATCTGTCAACTCTTCTATTATTTGGTTAATTTATCTTATACTTCTGTCAAGCCAGGTTTTATGAAATAGTGTTAACTGAAGTATACACTAGTCATCAAGTACTCCTTTCAGCTGATGATTAAGCAGGGTAGACACATTAACTTTAAAAAAACCCTGCTCTTTGAAGACTGTTTTCTGTTTTCCTCATAATTGTGTTTGATATTTAAAATAGTTTTTAAAAGTTTAGAAGCAGAGGGGGGCATCTATCACTTGCAGCTAAGAGCTTAACAATGTTTGTGTTTGTCACTGGGGGAGAGGTCCCTGGCATTGCTCACTTCATTAGTGGAGTCTGAAAAGGAACCTTCTGGGGTTGCTGTTTGCTATCCTCACCTGTGGACAGTGAACTTACCTGTTCTGTAATTATCAACCTGAGTGACTTTTCCTCCAAAAGACTCTGCTTTCATATTCTGCATGAGTCCATTTTGAAAAGGATTAACTTGATTTTTGTTGTTTTAATCAGCAACTTCCAAGCCAGTTTGGTTTGGGTGCTTCACAGAATAATTCAGGCAAAAGCCCTCCCAGCCCACGGAGTCCAAGCTGTGCCCCATCCCCACCTTGTCCCCAGCCCAGAGCTCTGAGTGCCACGTCCAGGAATTCCTTGGGCACCTCCAGGGATGGGGTCTCCAATCCTCCCTGGGCAGCCCCTTCCAACGCCTGACCACCCTTTCCAGGGAGAAATTCTTCCTGATGTCCAACATGAACTTTCCCTGGCAGAGTTTGAGGCCATATAACTACCCCACATAAAATATTTGCTTTCAGCTGCAGCTGCACAACTTCAGACTGAAAAGCCTCGTTACCTGTGGGCTTCCTTCTGCTGGGTTCAGCTTCAACCATTTAGAAACTACAGCACTTTATGTCTTTTTATTGTTGCAGCTTATTTTTTGCATGATCTCTGGTATTCTTGTTGAGAGAAGTTTAAAATTCTGATGTTTTGATTAATATTTCCTCCCCTTCTACAGAATGGATTTTAAAAGATGCAAAATTGACAATAAATTATTGTAGCTAATGAGGTTGACTCATATTTACCATTAGGTAAAATCACACAGGATCTGGGATTTTCTCAGTCTTGCTTTAATTTCTTAGCAGTCATTTCATCTCCAGAAAGTCAGATGTGTCTCGGCTGCTGTGAAACAAGGAACACTGTTTCAAAACAAACGTCAAACAGAAGTTAGTCTGGAAAATCTTATGATGGTGGGCACAGGCAAAGGTTGTATATTTTGGAGCCACCTCCCTGATACTGAGCCAGTCTGAGGACTGACTTTTCATGCTTAAAAATAGAGTGGTTTGTTTTCCACAATTGTGCAACTGCAAGGGCTGCTTTCTCTTTTATTTTCAGTTTTTCCCTCCCATTTTTAGAGGTCACAGAAATGTTGTGTTTAACCACAGTTTACAGTACAGAATGCAGACACCTGTTGAATCTTGAAGCTTTCTCTCCCCCAAGAGCTCTGTTGAGTTTGTCCTATCTTAACTGGAAGTACCTTGCAGGTTATGTTGTAGCTTTGTGGCCAAGATTTCAAAAGTAATTCTCAGATTGCTTTTTAGGTGTTTCACTTGGGAGACCTTCAAAATTCTGCTTGGTGATAATCTTAGACATTTCATTGTGTGGCCATTTAACCTCAGGAAATAAGGTCAGTTCTGTCCTGCTACTTCATGTGCTGTCCTGTCCCTTTGGTTCACTGTCTGCATGGAGTGCAGACTTGTAACTGCAATTAACAGTTGGCTGTCCTTGGCAAGACAAGAGAACACAGCAGTTTGCAGGGATCTCGGTCCTGGGGATTGCTGGAGAACTGGTGAGGGCTCTTAACCCACCCGATTCCCTCCCCAACTCATGGGCTCCCAGCCCCTGTGCTGTGCTCAGCACTGTCCCTTAGCTGGAGCATTTAGGGCACAGAGCACCTCCCTGACAGGCTGGGATTCGGGGTCAAGCAGCAGGAAATTGGTTATTGCCCACCAGTGCGGCTCCGAGTTCGGAGGTACTGACATGGTAGTGATCATTTTATAATTATTTCAGAAGCATGAAGTATAGAGATCTCCAAATCCTGCTCCCAAGTGACAGAATAGAGCCTGTAGGATGTCACAGTGACACTATGCCAAGTCTGGTAATTTTTAATTGATTAAATGCAATGAAAAGGCTTCTAGTGTTTATTATGAAACTTGAGATGGAGAGCCAGTCATTGTGCTCTTAACTTCATTGTCCTCATAAGCAAAGGTGCAGGTTTTATAGCTGAGGTAATTATACAAGGAATGTACACAATATGAGTGGTATTTAGCATAAGAAGTAACTTGAACGCAATCCATGTCTGGTTGAGAGAGGAACAGAACCATAAACCCTTTGATCTAACAATGAGGCTTTGAAAGGAAGAGATTGGGTACAGTACTAAACCTGTAATCAGCTCACTTTATTGCATTATGTGGGGAGGGGCTTATTTATTTATTACTTAGGAAGTGTTTTCAATCATGTAAGTATCTGAAAGAAATCACAGATCATAATTATGTAGCTTTGCTCCACAGAACTCTGTATCACTCTTAAGAACCTCTGGAATTCCCAGGGACTGTCTATTAAATGGGAGACACAAATCTTGCCTTCATGCTCTATCAAATTCTGTCTTGGTCTATAATAACAAAGGCAGTCTAGATTATTGTTTATCAGGATGTTTACTTTCCATGCTGTTCAAGGGTTCTGAGATAAAGCCACTGGAATCAAAGGGAAGGACTCCTATGTTCTTCAGTAGCATTCACCATCTTACTCCATTTTTCACTGCCTGGAATACCCAGAGGTGTGGCCTGTACTTACTCATGGTTGCCAGAATTAAAAGTGAAACAGTTTTGTTTATCTAGTTTTACAAACAGTGTCTGCAGCAGCCTGGGTGGACGAGTTCAAGAGGTGGGTCTGATGCTGAAGGCCAGTACATCCTCAACAAGTCAGCTTGGAGTCTGAGCCAAAAGGCATCACTCCTTGCTACAACTGCTGCGTGAGGGGAAGGCAGAAAGAACTCTGAAGTTTCCTTGTCCACTAATTAGTTGCTTTCTTTTCCCATGCTCACGTGCTCTTTCGGAAAAATTGGTAATAAAAGTCCGCTGCTGCCTTCAGCGCTGAAGAACTACCTTCCCTTTCACTTGTTTTCGGCTTCATCAGTGTTAAAGCCAGCAGTCTATTTAAAAATGAGTTGATGGTTTGGTGATCAGTGGTTTATACTGTGCTCATTTGTGTGTCTCCCCACTGACCTGGGTCCTTCCTTCTCCATGGTGCACTCCTGCTGGTTTATCCGAGGTGGGGTGGTGTGTTTCTTGCAAAATTATCATCTAACTGGGTAGGAACTTATTACAAGACCTACCAAAACCATGCATGAGCTATCATTTCTTACGTCCTTATCCAGAGCTGGCAGACACTGTGTGAGCAGAAACTTGAGAAGTCATCTTTTCTGCAGTGGTCGTTCTACCAAACCAAGACATTACCTGTGAGGATTGATCTCTTATCAGTGTGAAGTCATTTCAGGGTGCCACTCATCTGTCTTTCATACATGCAGCTTTGCTCTCCCACTGAAAAGAAATGGGATTTCAAAAGCAAAAACCTGAGAGAAAATCATCATCAGAGATGTTACATTGGATGAGGATTTTGACACTTCATGGAAGTGTAGAAATTATTGATCCCCAAAAAAGCCGCTAAGAAGATGAAGAGTGTGTTCTTTTGGAGAATTCTCAGATTGCAATTAAGTCTTCGAAGCTGGTACATGTGCAGAAAGAAGGAAATGACATAGTGGTTTTCAGCTGGTGCTGGTCACAGAGGTCTCTTGAGCTGTTTGAACCTATTGGACAGTGTTGTAAAGTCACAGAAAATTCCCCTTTATGTTCCCTTCTGCCAGGTTTCAGATGACTAAATCAAAAATAATCATCATAAAAACAAGGTGAGGCAAGAATATGCTTTTGACCGAAAAACTTGCTATTTCTGTCCCTTGAGTGAAGTACCCAGTGTGCATCAGCTCCTCTTGCTTTGGTGGCTGTGGTCCAAATACCCCTCACTGCAAGAGCTGATGAAACATTCAGACTGCATGAAGTAATTATTTTGCATCTTATCCTTTTGGAAATGGAGACAAAAATTGTTATGGCTAATAATAGCACCTGCTAATTAATCTGTAACAATCCTTTGATGTGTGTACTAGGACTGCTTATTACAGATTAACCCCTGTGACTTAACCTGCCCCATAAAGCCACCCATCACTTTCTAGAATCTCACCTTGTCAACACACATTCCTCCACATCTCTTTTTTGTATTTTCAATAAGTGACTTTTCAAACTCCTGAGTGATGTCACTCCTTCCAAATGTGGCTTCAAAAACCATCCTCTCTGTCGGTGTGGTCAAGAGCTGTCTCAGTCAGCTGTGTTTTTGCTCAATGAATGAAAACCAAGCTAGGTAGCTTGTCCCTAGCCTGGAATTCCTACAGAAAGAGTGAAGGAAAAGCAGCACAATTGGAGTATGTGCATCCTTCACTGGTGAACTGTTGAGTCCAGTTTGGACCTCCAGGACATGAAGAGTGAGTCCAGTGGAGGGCACCAAGATGATGGGGCCCAGGGCACGTGGTGCCTCATGAGGAGAGGCTGGAGGAACAGGGCTTGTTCAGCCTGGACAAGAGGAGAATCTGCAGCCTTCCAGTGGCTTTCAGGCGGTCACTGAGGAGATGGAGCCAGGCTCCTTGCAGGGGTGGAAGATGACAACCAATGGACAGAAGTTGAAATGAGAAGGCCAGGCTGAGTATAAGGAAAAATTTTATCCCCACAAGGACAGCCCAGCAGTAGAGACAGTTGCACAGATTGTTGTGCAGTCGCCTTCTTCAGAAGTCCTCAGGACAGTCTGGATCCATCCCTCACCTCTCAGCTGACCCTGTTTTGGGCTGGAGGTTGAACAAGGTGAAATGCTGAGGTCCCCTCCAACCTGCCTGCTCCTATGAACCTGTGCATGATGCCAGGTTTTATTGACTTCGTTTCGGTTATGGGAGTTATGTTTGAGGAGTATTCCACTAATCCCAGCACTACTCATGTACCCTGTCTCAGCAACTGCCTCAGGTTCACCTCCACGTTGGATTTGCTTGCTGGGCAGTTCCAAATGAAGAAACATTTGTTTTATTCAGTGATGGAGGATTAACCAGAGTATGTGCGACTGTGTTCCCCAAGCACACCCTGTGTATGTGACAGAGAGCCACAGCACCACAGACACAGGTGAGCACCAGGGGTAAGCAGCACTGCCTGGAGTGAGCTTGCATGGCAAAGACTGCTCATTCCCTGCTGACTGACAGTGCAGGGTGAATGCTTCTCCAGTTATACAATAATTGGATGATCAACAAGCAAAGTTTTAAAAGATGTAGGGGGAAGATATGTTCAAACTGAAGTCTTTGTTTAGATTTGCGATAGGAGACAAAATTTCCTAAATGAGTTCCAGGATTCAGTCCATGAGTTGGAAGTGGCAGCAGAGTGGCAGAAGGTTGTGTTCTGGGATGCTCCACAGAGACTGAATGGGGAAATTGTCTGTATTTCAATGTGTAAGTATTGAACTGGACTTGCAGCTCAAAATCAATGACAACTGACTAAAAATACTCTGAAGATACTGAAGAATGTGCCATAGAAATTGTCTTTTTTGATAGGGGAAGCTAGATATTTGCTAGAAAAGGAGCTGTAAGCTCATACTCCACACCCTCTGGCAGCATTTCCCTAAAGGGAAGGACAGAGGGAAGGCGATTTCACTCTCACAGAAGGTTTTGAAAATGTGATATAATGCATACAGACACTGAAAGCTGTGCAGACATAGGCAGGACTGGCCTACCTGTAATGCTTAGCAAGGAGTCCTTAAAAACAATTTAAGTAGTAAAAAGGTGCATAAAGATAAAGCAGAGCCATAAAATTACCTGAGAAAGCCCCTGTCTCCATCCAGAAAACATGGAGAGCAGGTCAGCATGCTATGGTTTTGTATAGACTAAAGTATGCTGGCCAAAGTGTGACTCTAAATGTGCAGGAACAACTGAGTAGATAAAGGCAGGTGTAAGGAAAAGAGACTCAGAGGTCAGCAACAAAGAGAAGCGTGTGAGTTTTACTGAAATTGTTTCAGTAGTGCTGTGTGTTTCACTCCAAAGTTTTTAAATTCAGAACTGAAGTAACCTTTATACTTCAATATTCTTGTCTTCATTTCTATCCAGAAATTTATGGATTGTTTTTTGAAAATCAGTACTCAAATCTCTTCTGTTACCTGTCCTTGGTTAGAGATTCTACTGGCCTCAGCCAGTGAGTGCTCTGTTACTGAAGTTGGAGTTTCTTCTTCCAGCCATGCTTTTACTAAAGAAGACATTTGCAGCTCTGTAGTTCACTGTTATTTTTCAAGCATAAAACTCTTTTTGCACGTGGTAATCTTGAGGTCATTTTTCTCCCCACTCTGCTGTGACAAGTGTGGACTGCAGGACCAGAGGTACAGACACTGTTCTATGCACTTTCCCTATCCACAGGCCAGCTTTTCGTTATGCTCCACACAGTGGCATCTTCCATGTAGTGAAATGATGTCCTGGAGTGTAGGACACAGAGCTCAGCATGTGACAACTACATGCAGGACACCGAGGTTTGGGCCCAGTCAACTGCTAATTGCTCTTTTCCTCTTTCTTTGCTTTAATTTGGCCTTTGCTGCTGCTGTGGCCAAGGATCCCAGGGGTGAGTCAGAAGGTGTCAGCAATCACTTCTGCCTGAGCCAACGTGCAGCCAGGCACAGCAAAATCTGGGTATTGATTGTCAGATGACGTGGGCCCTCCTGCACTTCCTCGTCCCTGGGAACTTTGGAAAGGGTGACTGATGAGGGAATTTTGTTATTTCTGCATGTCTGGGTTTGGCCTAGCTGACAGCGAGCAGACAGGAAGGGATGGGTTTACTGGCACGTCGCTGTAAATTTAACACTCTCCTTAACTTTCATTTTCACCCTCAGATGGTCACATTGGGAAATTTTCCACCCTGCCCTGCCATCGTTTGACATGCATCTTCCACTGGAGAGCAACACATGGCAAACAAAACAGCACCCTTTCCTCCTTAAACTGCTGCTTTAAATGTACCTTGAATCTGCAGAAACTAAAGAGGAGTCCAGACAGGGCTGGGGTCCTGCTTTGATTTGCATATTTTCAAGTGCCAAGGTCTGGATCTTTTATTTTGGTTTTGGTAGAGTTGTTATCCCCACTTTATAAGGAACATTTTGAAATAATAAAGAAACCAGTGAAGAAGGGGCTACAGTTAATGGTGAATATGTTTAAGCCCTTACAGGAACAGTCAGCAAATAGAATGCTAACCCAAAAAAACCAAAGCTGACATCTTCCAAAGTTTAAGGGAAGATTGAAACCAGACAAATTTTCTTTGGGAAGTGAAAAATCAAACCAGTGTAAAAGAAGGTGACTGACAGTAGTCAAGGAGAGGAGATCTTTGGGAACTGCTCTTTTAAACAATAGTTATTATTGTTATTAATTGTATCTTCCTTTGTCAGAAACCACTAGAAACTTCCAGTAAAACCAGTGGATCTGTTGAGGTTCCAGAGCATAAAGGCATGAAGAATTGGTGAGAAGTTCTGTTGTTTCATTGCCTTAATCTTCATTTTAAGACACAGGCCCCTGGGAGTTGGCTTTCATGGCCCAGCTTTTTGTGTGTGTTTAAGGGTGGAATGTCATAAGGAAGGAAAGTGTCCTTAAAATTACTTTTACTTTTGTTTTTAATGTTCTAAATTAAATGCAGCAAACTGATAAAGCTGAAGTCTTACATTTTTGTGGAAGTTACCAGTTTGTTTTATATGACTCCATTAGACATTTGAAGGAGTAGAGGCTGAGAAAGTGGACACTTCTAGTCTGTGTTAGTGTGTAATTCTGCAGGTGTGATGTGCATATGCAGTTGTCACTTCCTACCTCCATCCTGTGGTACAGGACATTTTCACCACACTCAGGACAGCTTTAAGGACGGTAAAAATCAGTACCCCCATGAGATTTGCAAGCCCTGAAAAAATCAAACCAACACAAGTGGGTCACCTGTACCCTTTAAAAAGTTCTCACCTGGATTCCTCACACCCCATGTGTCACGGGCTTTCTCTTCCTTTTCTGGAGCTTTTAATATTTAGTGTAGGATTTAGGGAACTAAAAATGTATTTTTTGCAGTTTACATTTTTGGATGAATAGTGCAAAGTTACCAGCGAACTGAGACTTGCAAGTACCATCCCAGGGTGGTCTGGCACCTAGGCTATACCACAGACCCTCACCATTGACATTATTGAAGTATTTATTTACCTGTGAGTTGGAAAAGTCCAGAGAGGCTTTCGTGTGGCTTAGTGCCCATCATGGCAGGCATTGGAGACAGCACAAATAGACAATACTTGTCTTAGAGTACCTTTTTCAGTATGAAATACACACTAAAGTGTTGTCAGGGAAATCTCTTCAACAGTTCAGTGACAGGAAGCTGGGAAATGTGAATGAAGCCTCATAGGCAGTAGAGAAACAGCACTTAAGCCCAGAAAAGGAACAGAAAGTGAATCAATATTCATCCCAATGAGTTATTTGTACCACAAAGTGGCCACTTGTGACAGAAGCAGTGAGCATTTCACCGAAACATGTGAGTGCATTTCCATGGTGCAAATGGCCTTCTGTCCTCCCACTCCATTTCAACTGATTATCTTATTCCATGGTGTCCCAGCCCAGGGTAGCAGGCAGCTGCTCTGCCCTGAGTCCTGCCCCTCACACTGACTTGTCATCCTGCTCTGGGGGTCCACAATTACCTTGTTGCAGCTGGTCTTGGAGCAGGGCGGGCAGATGGAGCGGTGCCGTGAAGGGCTTCCCGTTCCTTTGTTAATGACTGTGTGCTACTGGTGGTTTAAGGACCAAAATTGGCCAGTGAAGTTGATCCAGCGGGGTACAGCAGGAGGGTGTGTATCCTCAGGAAAGGAAATGCATAAAGACAGATAGTAGATGCAAATGGAATACTTCACCCTTAGCACAGGAGGGGCAAGGAAAGCCCTAACAAATCTGAGGCGCCAGGTGTTTACAGGGGCTGCCATACTGTATTTCTTGTGCTGTCACTTGTTGCAGGGTCCTCATGGAGACATCTCAGACCATAGCTATGTTAGTGAGGAGTCAGAAAAAATTCGCTAGTAACCTATGAAAAGTTGAGACAGTTGAACATCATCTCTTTAGGGTTCCATGAAGTTGGGAAGATCAGCTCTCATTGTCATCAGCTTTGCCTCAGTGCAGTAGTTCTTTGAAGACTCAATGTCCTGATCTCAGAGGAGCAACCTTACAACCAGAGCTTGATTTGTTAATGTTTGTAGGAATATGACTTCTTGTGCTCATGCAGAGTCTTGCAGATGTGATATATATTATAATATCAGACACAGAATGTGACTCAGTTGGAAGGAAATTGCAGGGAGGTGATTGTTGAGGCTACAGACCATCAGACATTCAGAAACAAAATAAAATTTAACTCAAGATGACAGCATGGTCAGCATGTCATTGAATAGGTCAGACAGTCTGCTTTGAAAGGGCACCTCTTTCATCAAAGTTAATGCAAGGAAAGCAACGAGTTCTTACATTCTGATATGGCAGGGGCAGAAGTGGCTGTGTAAAAATAGGAAATATGTGCAGGATTGGTTTTCTGAAAGAAAAACCTTCCAAGCACCATAGAATATTTGTAGAAGGAGTGCACAGTGAGCTTGTTTAGTTAATCCCTGGCTTCACCAGGAATGAATGTTTCTCTCTTGTTCTTACTGTACGGAGGGAGTTTTATTATCGATTTCAGTGAGTAAAAAAACAGATCTTGTTTGAGCAACTGGAGTGATTAAGTAGTTCCCTGAGTGGCTGTACTTCAGCCAATCCTTTAAATAGTTCTCCTGAGGAAAGATACTTCTCCTCCTCTGCTTACCCCAAATCAGAATTTTCATACCCAATCCCAACATAACCTTTCCTGGATTTCAGTAGTCCCAAGGACAGGGAAATAAGGAGGTGAATCCTAAAAGCTTAGAACCCATTGAATTCAATTAAATTTCTACTAAGATATGTTCTTTCTTCCACTTCTAGACAGTACGATTCTCCATGTTGTTTAGAAAAGAGAAGTTAGTAAGAAAGGGAAAGATGCAAAGAGAATTTTTAAACCCTGTTACAAAACACCAAAAGTGAAGAAGAATGTAAAAGCAGAATTTGGTGGTATAGCATTAAGTCACACAGCTCACACATCATTTCTGCCTGTTGGTTACATCTGCCTGATGATTGGAATATTTTAAACAAAGGGATGTCACATGCTAATTCTGGTGAGAGGAAAGGCACCACATGAAAGAAGAAACCCAAGTGTGAAAATTCATGAGCAGTGGATGCAAAGCAGCACAGGCTTGATAAAGCTTAGAAAACTCAGCTCTATTTTTCAAGAGATTCACCTCCATCAGTCCTGGATGGGATATATACAGGAGATCTCATGCATGAACACATGTGCACAGCACTTGCTTAGCTGATAGAAATGCTTTACACAATCACTTAATGTTCATTTTCAAATAGAGAAACTAGACACAGAGAGAAGAAAACACCTTGCCCAAGCTTGTCCAGTAAAAGTGTGACAGAGGAGAAAAGAACATGCATTTCCTCATTTCTCTGGCCACCTAATCCTTATTTCTGTAGATCTTTGGTCGGCACCTGTAAATATTTCTCTCGTTATCACTGTACCTTGTTTGAGTCGTTTTAGTCAGCAGATTTATTAATTGTCTTTAATTTGTAAACAGTTTCCTTAAAATAGTCATACATAATATCAAGGAACAAATAGACGGGTCAAAATCCTTGCTGGTGCAGTGGTCTGGCACCACACTCGTGGGTGCAGCTGCCTGACAGCACTTGGCCCTGCCGCCGGCCCTGTCCTGGAGGGCTCCTGCCTTCCAGACTGCAGGGAGAGGCCTGATTTTGTAAAAGGTACAGGTACATGTCCATGTGTTGTCTAACACTGAAAATCAGCTGAACAATCCCATCTTCCCCGTCCAGCTGTTCTGCTGGTATTCCCACATACAGCATGGTGGGAATAGTTTATGCTTCAAGGAGCTGCAGTTTCCGTCTGGTATTCGTAGTACTTTGTAACAGCACCAAGGGACCAACCTCACAAGGAGCTCTGGAGAGCAAGGAATTCTACAAATACTCAACGGGGAAAGATCCTTTAAAACTTGATCATAAATAAGGAAGGCGTATAATAATGTGAAACTTAAAATACTGTCCTTAGTTATAAGCACCTGGTTAAATGCTTTCCTGGCCTGTACCACAGAGCTCTACAGCTCTGCAAAATTTCTCTGGAAGTCACTCACTCTATTCCTACAGCCATAGGTGGTGCACAGGAGAGTGCCTGGAGACTGGCCACACAGTGATAAAAGCTGTAAGGAGCCTTTCAGGATTTATTTCTTTTAATTTTAACACTCTGTGCAAGGCTGCAGTGTTCAGTGTGATACCCTGCCCTTTCCAGGAGCACAAGCAGGAATCAAGGCTGCAGCACGCTGCAGGAAGGAAGGGATGCTCTCAGCATCAGGAACTGCCTCCCTCCCTCACACGTGTTTTGCAAAGCTGCTCAGCACAGCAGCCACACACCCTCCACTTCCCCAGGCAATACAGCACATCTGGGGAATCCCCCCTTTTTCACTGTCCGTGTCCAGCCTTACTCAGAGCTGTTTTGCATACACAGTCCTGGAGTATAAAGTTCCTCCCAGGAGGGATACAGAGACTGAGAAGTTAAAGGCAAGGAACCTGGACAGAGAGGAGTCTCTCCTGGCAGGGCTGGGGACATGTCCCACAAAAGCACGGTAAGGAGCACCGTGTCCAGGTGTTCATTCTGTCATTCATTTACTGCAGCTCACAGGTAAAGTAATTACATGGCAAACTGTATCTTTTCTTCTGTATTAGGAGTGAAGTGTTGGACTCAGTCTCCTGCTCTACTTCCAAGCTGTCCAGCTGCTCTGAAAACTTTGTCCCCCCTTTCTGCTGATTTAAAGGTTTGTGCGTGTAACAGGTAACACTGTCAGTGTTATCCACAGAACCCCGTGCTGCAGGACACAAAGCAGGTTCTTCCTGAGTGCCAGTGAAGGGAAATGTGAGTCTGATCTCTTTTCTTTTTCTTCTTTTTTATTATTATCTTTATTTTTTCCTGTTATTATATTTCATCTTTTTTCTCCTTTTCCTCCTTTTTCTCCTTGTGTATTGCTTTTATGTTTGTTTGGAGTTTTTTTTTTTTTTTTTTTCTTTCTTTCCTTCTATATCTCTCTCTCTCTCCTTCCTTCTTTCATCCTTTCCTTCTTTCTTTCTTCCTTTCTTCCTTTTTCTTCCCCCTATCTGTGTCTTGTCTCTTTCCCCGCTGTGTTTTACAAAAATATATAGTCACACCATAGCATTTTTTATTGCAGAATAGTAATATAGATTTGTTTCTATTTTGTAACTGTAGAGAAATGCTTATTACACATTATTTCTTTCAGTTAGAGTAGCAGACAATCCTAACACCTTGCAGTTTCTGCAGACGGATGGTTTTCTCTTCTTGTGTGACTTTGCAGCAGACAGTGTCTTGGGAGCTCAGCATCAATTTAACTTTTACTGTAAAAGTAATATAAATATCAAAATAAGATATAATTTCCATCAGGAATATGTGGCAATGTATATTTTCTTCCTTTGTCTCTAACTTTTGGGAAGCACCAGCTTTTTATTTCTGTTATGAACCGAATGCTGGGCCTAATTCTGTCTAACCCTACAATTTATTGGCTTGGCCTTTCTCTTCTGTCACACCTTCCCTAGGACAAAATCCATCTTAGGTTCAGAAATTAGCTGAAAATGAATGTTTCACATTCTTGTGTAAATCCAAAGTGTTATTACATTCAAATAGGTGCTACATATCTTAGAAACCACAGGCTTCAGCCTCTCAGAATTGTCTCTGGCAGGTGGATACATTGCAAAATGTTTTGGTTCATTTACAAACAAGTATTTTCTTCATTACTGTGTGAATAAGACAGCAACCTTTCACATCCCTTTTTCACATGTATGGCCTGCTCAGACACCACTATTTGCTGCTTTACATGACTGGGGGACATTTGAAATTCTCTTGCCAGTATTTTAGATTAAGATATGGCTGCACATTACACTGACAAAGTGTTAGTTTTAGTATCACTACTCTGAGAGTCAAGCAATTTTCATTTTAAACACAGGATGTTGTTAGTTAGGTCAGATCAGTTGGGCTGGTGAGTTTCTGAGTGATGTTAATGGGAGTTACCCTCTTGGGTAAAAACTGACCTTGTTGGGTTTTTTCTGTCCTTAGAAGTGTTCCCACATCACTCAAAGCAAGGTTTCAGCACAGTGAACTAGAACCACAAATAAAGCATATAAAATGCTGTGCCCGTGGCAGTTTGTGTTCAAACCGCGTGCTGCCAAGAGCCAGTACCCTAGAGAGAAGGATATCAACAACAACGTGGAGAAAAATAGGAAGATCCATGGGTAAGATGCTGGGGTTTAATGGTTTCGTGGTTTATCTTTGATTTGAAAAGGGAAGATATTAAGTGCTTTGGGTTCTGGAGAAACCTGTAATGTGTTTCCAAAACACTGATATTAACCAAAGAACTGGGGATCCCTGGCTGGTGTAAGTTGGTACTGAATGTTAAGCCCTTGTGTCTAAGTTACACAGTCATTGAGGATATAAATAATCTTGCTTTCTCTTTCATGCTTTCTCTTTCAGTCTTAAATTTATTTGGTGTGGTATAATTGTTTCATGTATTCTAAGTCTCAGGAGGCATGTATATGCTATAAAAATAGCAAAATGATTATTTACTCTGTGATTAAGTTGGTGAAGTATTTCTGTGATGCAATTCATACAAGACACTGTATAAAATAATGCATCTTACATTTCTCAGTCTTCAGAGTGTTACTTGTTTCAGGTTTGATATCTGTTGTTTCCCTTCCTGCCCTTCCACACAGTGCTTTGGGAAGGGTGATGCTCTGGCTTTACTGCTGACCCCTCGCCACTCCTCCCCTCACACTGCAGCCGCTGCTTGGTTATGGGCTCAGTGCATATTTCGGAGACAGCCCTAAGCATCTCCTACTGATGCTGAAGACAAAGCTAACAAAAACTAAGCACATTGTCTTGTACTGAATTTTCTTTCTCTCTGTCAAAGCTCAGAAAAGGATGATGCCAAACTGTGTGATCCGAGCAAGAAGCAGATGGAGATGCCGCCCGTCGCAACTTGGGCAGAGGCCAGGGAGGAAGGAGAGGTCTGTTCCCAGCACCATTATTTGACAGTAACAGTTCACATGAGTGGTGCTTGCTGCTCAAAACTGCTCAGAGTTCTCCTGTGAGGACTGACTGTGGTTGCAGGAGGGTAGGACTGCTGGGAGATCTTTGGGTGAAAGTTCTTTTCTGACCAAAATGGAGCATTGGTAAGACTTTAAGGGAAGAGATGTCCCCATGGGTACTGGGATAGCTGATTCCTTTAGAAACAAACCTGTCCTGTCTCTAAAATTGGTTCACTGTTTTCCTGAGACTGGAACTATTACGTTCAGAGCTGGGGGTTTACTGAAATTACAAAGGTGTTTGCAGCTGCAGATATTGTTTGATTAGTACAAAAATACTTCCCCCCACCCCGTTTCATATCAAACTGTGGATTAGCCCAATAGTTTTGTGGTCAAATAAATACTCATGTTGGAGCAGATCACATTTATATCTAGTTTCTTGAATTTAATCTAAAGTATTTTAATGGTAACATAACATTTAAAATGAAACTGAAAGATATTTAATAGGTCTGAAGACAGTATGAATTTTTATCTGTTCTCTGTCCAGAATCTCCCTCAAAATGGCATCAAAGTTTCAAACCAAATATCAAGATGTCCAAGACATGTAAAAGTAAGGAACTTGGAAAATGGATCCAGCTTTCTTGACACGCTACACCTGACAGCAAAGGAGGTAAAATATGAAAATCTGAACAGGGATTTTTGAGAAATTTGAAAAGATACAGAGTGCAACATTGTCTTTGGACATTTTATTGTTTTTCAGGTTATCAACTGCCGGACCAAAGCCTGCCAAGGGTCACTTATGACCCCAAAGGGCCTGGTGAGAGGTACCAGAGATGGGCCAGTTCCTCTGGAAGATCTTTTACCTCAGGCAATAGACTTCCTCAAGCAATACTACAGTTCATTTAAAGAGTAAGCTAACTTCATTTTTGATATAAAAGTCCTCTACCTACCTGTCTATGAGACTCCAGGAGAGTTTGGTTCCTTCACAGCTCTTGGTAACTATCCTGTTGCATAGCATGGATTAAAAAATACGTAAGGACTGTCAGAAAAGCTAAATAAAACTGTCATTGCACTTCATATGCTCTGTCTGCCAATCCAGGGTCTTGGGAACACAGGAAAGGACTCTGGACCGTGCATTCCTCAGCCCCATCTCTTCAGAGTATGCTACATTCCAGTACATTGAGGGCTCTCTGACAGAGTGTTGCCTTCTGTTTCCTTGGCATTGCTGGCATTAGCTGCACTCAGATCAGATGTGAATAATGTGGATAATGCATTTTGTTGGTGCTGTTTCAAGTATCTTTGCTCTGTGTTCCTCTCAAGGCTTTAGGAAAAGATGGGAAGGCCAGAGTTGCTTCTCACCCTTGCTCTGTGCTATCAACATAAACTCACTGAGCATTCTGAGAGGGGTTTGTGTTCTCACAAAAACGGCCATGCTGCAGAGGCACCTTGTTGCAGGAGATGCTGGAACAGCTTATTGATGTCCAAGAGCTTGCAGTGGCATTTCACATTATGAGCTTTCAAGCAACAATTCAGTGTTTGCTCCTCCCATTATCAAACTTTCAAAGAGACTCAGCCACATAATGGCCACTTCTTTAGACACTTTGAACTCTTCACAAATCTTTCTTCCCTCTGAATCTTTCTGAAAGTCCCTGTCATACACCCAGGCTGTCCTTGCCAGCCTATTGCATTTGCACATCTCTGTGTCTCTGCTCATGGCTGTTTGATCACATTGATTTACACTATCTCACATGCTTGCCCTTGATCTTTCATCTTGCTGAAAATGCGGGAACTCTCAGACAGTGCAGGCTGTTTTCATTCTGTCTGTAAGACAACAAAACAATTTTTGTCTGTGCTGTGATAAATATTTTCTAATGTTTTGACTTCATTCTCTATTATCAAACTCAAGAATTTTAGAGTTGGTTTCACTGGCAAGGAATTGCTCAGCACTTCCTTTTAGGAATGAAAATCCTACTTACTTCACTCAGAAGAGCTGTGGTCTTGTGAAAATAATGAAACTTTGAGAGGACAGTCACTGTCAGCCTACCTTTGCCCCAAAGCTCACCTGTTCTCTGGTTTTCATTTGCTTGTGATTTTTTTCCAAATTAATATAGAAAATCCAAATTTAAACTGAAAACTTACTCAGAATAGCTTGTGACCAATCCATAAATGTGTTGAGTGGTGAAAGGATGGTGTCACTACTTAATCTAGTGTGTTAATTTCTTCATGAGGCCATTAAGCTCTGTCATTGCACTCCATAAGGACAAGTCTTAAATTCTGAAGCCAAAATATAAAGAGAACATCTGCACTTTGAATGAAATTGTCATTGTTTCTTGTCATGGCTGTTTCCTGTTCAAAAGGCCAAAAATAAAAGAACAGCTGGGCCGACTGGAAGCAGTGACCAAGGAGATAGAAACAACAGGAACCTACCACCTGACAAAGGATGAGCTGGTCTTTGCTGCCAAGCAGGCCTGGAGGAACGCGCCCAGGTGCATTGGGAGAATCCAGTGGTCCAACCTGCAGGTGAGCTGTGGACAAATAGTCCTCTGCTGGGGGTCAGAAGAATGTCCTTTCCTTTGGTAGAACGTGCCACTGCTTTGATTGAGGAGGACTCCCTCCTGTTCATATTGTGAGAACATTTTGTTGTAGTTCTCTGCTTCATAGCTGAATGAAAATGTGTAGCAGTGTGAGTGTAGGAACCAGGTATGTCATGGAACCAGGTGCATGTTTTGGTCCCTGGAAAACTGTTATGAGTGAAAATGATGCATATAAGGACTATAAAAATGAACCTTTCCTAGTGGAGATGCAATCTTTCGATTCCTTAAATGCATAGGAAAAAAACCAATCTTGCATTATTGTTTCAAAATGAGTTTTCTTCTTTACATTTCTGTTGGAAACATGCAGGTGTTTGATGCACGGGACTGCAAAACAGCAAAGGAAATGTTTGAGCATATCTGTCGTCATATTCAGTATGCCACAAACAATGGGAATATAAGGTAGGTCTCTTTTAAAAACAAAAATCACAGCCAGATCTGGCATTTAAAACACCTGGACTGATCTATCTGAATATTTGGACAACTTGTGTCTACTCTTAATTCTCCTGGCACTTACATGTTCTCATGTGTTCCATCAGCCATCTTGGGATTTTATAACTTCCATGGCTGATGTTGCAAAATCTTTTGCAATTCCTGAGGAAAAGAGATGATTTGGAAATTCGGGGAGGTGGGTAGAGAGGAGGAATGATTTTACTTGTACTGATGTTTATTTTAGAAGTAGAAAATATTTTCTGTTGGTGACAATTTATGCCTTAACAATGAGAAGGAGCTGGCTGTGCTGCTGTGGTGCCAGGGCGTGTGTCTGTGTCCCTGGGCAGGTCAGCCATCACGGTGTTCCCGCCGAGGACGGATGGGAAGCACGACTTCCGTGTGTGGAACAGCCAGCTGATCCGCTACGCTGGCTACCAGATGCCAGATGGGGCTATTGTGGGAGACCCTGCCTCTGTGGAGTTCACACAGGTACCCTTCCAAAGGCACCACCACAACTGCCTCCCACCTTGGCTAACCCGTCTCCCTGGGGTTTTTCCCTTGCATGTTTATGCGGAGTGGTAGGGAGGTGAGGAGGGATGGGATGTGCTGCCCCACAGGTTCTAGGTGCAGGCTGGAACAATAATTTCTTACAGTCCTGGTGTAAAATGCTGCCCTCCATCACAGAACAGGGTGAGCTAACACTCCCCTGCCGGGAGACACAACCAGGGACACAACCAGTACTTCATCAACGTCTCAACATTGTTTAAATGGAAAAGATAACCTTTATCACTTAGAATTTACCTCAGCGGGTTTCAGAGGGTTAAAATTCTTTTGCCTTCAAATCTGGAAGGAAAACCTGAAAAAAACACAAACTGCACTTTCTGTATTTACAGTTGTGCATCGAGCTTGGGTGGAAGCCGAAATATGGCCGCTTTGATGTGGTTCCACTTGTTCTCCAAGCAAACGGCCAAGACCCAGAAATATTTGAATTACCTCCAGAAATTGTTCTTCAGGTGCCAATGGAGCATCCAAAGTAAGCACACAAGATTTAGATAATTGCATTTTTGCCTCTGCCTCACCTTGGCAGGTTATTGGGCTGTGCCTGTGGCAGTTGTTTTACGAGTTCTTTGTCAGGATGAAATGATGGTGAATTATCCTGAAAGATAAAATGCCTGCTAGAACAATGAAATGGGATTTAAATTAAAGAAGCAAATGGCAGTTTTGTTGGAAGTCCTTTTTCCCAATCTACATTTCAGTCATCTTCAGAATTTTTTAAATCATCATTTCTTATGCCAGTGTAGTACACATGTAAAATACGACTGCACTCATAACAAAGTGTTTATTGCCTTTGTTGGTTTTTTCTTGTTTGCTCTGGCCTGCAGATTGCAGAACTCTGTAATATGGTTCTGCATGTTCTGTAGCAGGCGATTCCCAGTTACTGCACTAAAAACTGCTGTGAGCTCCTGTAGACCCTGCTCCATGGCTTCCTCTCAGAATTGGCGCTCTTCATCTTCCTGGGCTTTACTGGGTCTCGCCTAAAGGAGGAAAAGACACACAAATAGCCAATGCAGCTGCTTGTCTGGCAGGTACGAGTGGTTTAAGGAGCTGGACCTGAAGTGGTACGCGCTGCCTGCCGTGGCCAACATGCTGCTGGAGGTGGGAGGGCTGGAGTTCACCGCGTGTCCCTTCAACGGCTGGTACATGGGCACGGAGATCGGCGTGCGCGACTTCTGCGACGTGCAGCGCTACAACATCCTCCGGGTACCTCTGCGGGGGGCTGGGCTGCAAAGGGAGTGAGCCTGCACTGGGGACGGTTTTCAAAGAGACACTATCAGTGTTCGCTGGGATGGGAGAGAACCACTCCCTGCTTTATGAAACTGGAACATCCTCAAGAACCAGAATTCCAAAATTCCAGCTTACCTTTAATCTCAGGTGTTTCTACTGCCATCACTTTCCCCAGCATGAGACTGACTCTTCCCCCTTTTCCACAGCTTCTTCCTGTATATTAAGGTGATGAGGTTGGGAAATCACGGGGTCTCAGTTCCATATGGTAAATTTGCTTTTCCCTTTTCTCTCTCTTTTTCACATATAGGAGGTAGGGAGGAGAATGGGACTAGAAACAAACAAACTGTCATCGCTATGGAAGGACCGAGCTGTTGTAGAGATCAATGTGGCTGTGCTTCATAGCTTCCAGGTAAGTCACCGAGTGTGGGACACTCAGTGTCCCTTTTTCCTCTCACTCAATGGAAATGGCATTATGATTCCAATAGTTATTCTTAATTTACACCTGGGAAAATAGAGGGATCCATATTTCCCCACAGATAAAGGCAAAAGAAAGAGAAAAAGAAAAGGAAGTTAAAGGCAAGATTTTTCATCCTTTTAACACATTTATCTATATGTCGAAACCTATGTAAAGCCATTGGATTAATACATTTTATTTTCAATTCCAGTTCATTTAACGTATCATGACAATATGGAAAGTGGGTAAAAGGGAGTCAGAGGCTTTGGAGCACGCACTCCCAGTGCTGGGGAGGTAAAATGCTGATGTTAAAGAAAAGATCTAAGAGTTCTTAATCAAAGGCCCGCACCTCAATCTGTAGCTATACAGTAATTGCTGATAGTATTTATTTCCCAGCCCTGAGTAAAGTCCTTGAAATATTGACCAAAGCAAGAGGATTACTTTAGCTGCATCAGGTAGAAGGGCAGAATAGGGAGTTTAATGTGTTTTTCTTTTTGCAATTATTCTAGAAACAAAACGTGACGATCATGGACCACCACTCTGCCTCCGAGTCCTTCCTGAAGTACATGCAGAGCGAGTACCGCGCGCGGGGCGGCTGCCCGGCCGACTGGCTGTGGATTGTGCCTCCCATGTCAGGCAGCATAACTCCCGTCTTCCACCAGGAGATGTTGAACTATGTCCTCACTCCCTTCTATTACTACCAGGTACACATCATCAAAAAGAAAACCCGACTCTAGCAGACAACTCCAGCAGGGCAGATGCAATGTGGGACCTGAATGAGTCTGGGTGACAAGCCCGGGTTAATGAAAGTTCACTAGAGAGATTCAGAAAGAGCAGACAGGAGCTATTTTATGTGGGAGGTGCTGTTAGTTCTGTTGAATTCTCTGGCTTTAAGTAAAATGCAGTTTAATGCTACAGAGACTGATCCCATATTTGTACTCGGTGGATTGTATATACAGATTCTAATTGATCTGGCCGTTTAAAGATATACAAATTGTTTATATACTATTTTGCATTTCTTACCTGCAGCTTAACTTTTATTTTAAAGGTGGATGCATGGAAAACACATGTGTGGCATGATGAGACCCGGAGGCCAAAGAAAAAAGAAATAAAGTTTAGCATCTTGGCAAAGTAAGTTGTTCAAATAAGATTCTTCATGCTTTGCCCAACTATTCTATTCTTGTGAATAGTTTCTGTTCTACTTTTAAAAAAAAATTATTACAGTAGGGACCACTTGAGTTGTTTGAATCATAGCCTTGCCTGTCCACACTGAGGTAGCCTTCCTACCCAAGATTCTAAGGTCTATCTGGAGTGTGTTGCTTCTGAACCATTTTCCAAGGAAAAGCGTGCTCAAGCTCAGCCTTTCCTAGCTTGTTTGTGAATCAATCTGACTTAGTGCAGCTGTGTTAGATGCTCTGTGTGATTGTTCTTCCCCCAGGGCTGTACTCTTTGCATCTTCCCTCATGCAGCGAGCAGTGGCCACCAGGGCCAAGGTCACCGTGATCTACGCCACAGAGACGGGCAAGTCGGAGACGCTGGCCAGCAACCTGTGCAGCCTGTTCAGCTGTGCCTTCTGCACCAGGGTAAGGAGCACACAGCAGCCACACCACCTGCAGACAGGCTATGGCTTCTGCAAGCTGTTCCACCCTCCAAACCTGTGTTTTGAATGTTCAGTAAATATTAGTTGGACTAGAACTTTGATTCTGTGTTCATTTGGCATAATGCCTTGTGAGATTGGTCAGCAGTCATCTGACATCAGAGATATCTAAGGCTAGTTCTTATGTCTGCTAGCAGTGTCTCATGAGCTTTATTCCTTCCAGATTCTGTGCATGGATGAGTACAATATTTGTGACCTGGAAAAAGAAACACTTCTTTTAGTGGTTACTAGCACTTTTGGAAATGGAGATTCTCCAGGTAACGGAAAGGTAATGTTCACCTCAGAAGTATGTATGAGACTCAGCTCAAAGCCTGAGACCAAAGACAAACCTTTCATTTGTCTTACGTCCTTGAGTAAGACATGGATCAGATCTCACTTCTGTTTTAAATCAGGGTATTTTTCTAACCTTAAGTATTTTATGATTTTTTATGCAGACCTTGAAGAACTCCTTGCTCACACTGAAACTGCTGAGAAAGAAAATGAGGTAAGAATACTTTGTTGCTTGGTTTGCATGTGATTGAGTCCTTTTGCACTTCATGTAGCATAGAACAGCAATCTTACTTTTATCTCCTTCTGCAGATATGCTGTGTTTGGTCTGGGGTCCAGCATGTATCCAGAGTTCTGTGCCTTTGCTCATGCCATTGACCAAAAACTGGCCCAACTCGGGGCTTCCCAGCTCACTCCAGTGGGTGAAGGGGATGAACTCAACGGGCAAGAAGAAGCCTTCCGCAGCTGGGCAGTCAGTGCTTTCAAGGTGAATTTAGAAATACAGCTCACATTCTAGCCATTCATTCATTTTAGTTCAGTAGTCACTAGCTTCCCATAAAAATCAGGGAAAATGAAGGAAACCAAACATCTGGATTTATATCTAAACGTGGAACTCCCCTCTTCTCTACTGCTTGCCTAAGTTGGAGAGGGAACTGGGTCCCTTTCCTGTTATTTTTTAATATTCACACAAAGTTGCATGAACCCTTTTGGATAATGAAATGCTCGGTATGAACAAGGGTAGCATTAAACATTAGAATTTTTTGCAGTAGATCTTTTTTAGCTATACTGGTATAGAACTGGAACCTTACTGAACTCACTGAACCTACACACCAGAAGCAATAAAAAGTAGCAATCTGTGAAACTAATATCTCCTCGTTAGGATTATGAAAATGCTAAGAATATTTTAATTTTTTTTACTGTGAATAGCCTTAATTTTGTCTTTTTTCATCTAGACTGCCTGTGACATTTTTAATGTCCGTGGGAGACACAGCATTCAGTTGCCTGAGATCTACACCTCTGAGGAAAGTTGGGATCCCACCAGTTACAGGATAGTGCATGACTCTCAGCCCATGGACCTCACTAAAGGTATTACTCCCACCTTCCCCTGCCTCTGCCTTTGCTGCTTCAGACAGGGCTGAGCTGTGAAGGTATTTCAGAATTGCTCTTGGCCCTGCCAGATGGTAGAATGCATATAAGGAAGCACAGGGAGCAGAGAAAAAGGGACACTGGATTACATTGCATAAGTTCATTTTTCCAGCACAATAACACCAGAACTACCACATATTTAGACAGGCCCAGAGGAACAAAACCTGAGATGAACTGCTGTTAGTCAGGGAGTAGGGCACACACAACTGGCTGATGGTCAGGCACGTTCTAGGGCAAGAGTGGGTCAGTTCTTCTCTGCATATTTGAAGACATTTTAAATAAACCTAATCGCAGAGTTACTATGGCTCACATCCTCTTTTCTCACCAGCTCTTGCAAGCATTCACGCCAAGGATGTAATTCCCACGAAGCTGAAATTCAGGCAGAATCTTCAAAGTTTAAAGTCCAGGTATGCTGCCTCATGCTTTTGAATATTCCAATACTACATTTTTCTAAAATCTTAAACATCTAAAATGCCTGGTTATAAATGTCTTCTCCCTGCAGTTATTACAAATATATAGGAATTTTGTACTGTCCTTAGTAGAAGCATGTGAGCTGTACAGCCTGCAGTGGGGCTGCACTCTCACTGGCTGATTCCAAGCATGTTTATTCTGTACTGGGCAGATCAGGCAGCACTTCAGCACCTGGTTTGTTTGGATACAAGTACTTCACGTGTCTGGACTCTGATTTGTTTAAGTCTTCATGAAGTCCTAAGCTGGTTTGGTATTTGGTAATGAACACAAGGGATCCCATGCCAACTGCCACTGCAGATTTATTCCCTGTCTGTGCCATCCGAGGGAAGTCCTGTCAACGTAACCAAGATCTGTCTCCTTTCTTTTTTTTCACTATCCAGTCGTGTTACCATTCTGGTTAAACTGTACTGTGAGACTAATCAGGAGGTGCACTACCTGCCTGGAGAACACATCGGGATCTTCCCGGGCAATCAGCCAGAGTTGGTCCAGGGCATCATTGCACGTGTCAAGGATGCCCCTCCAGCTGATCAGACTATCAGGCTTGAAACTTGCATTGATGGTAAGCTGGATCTCTTAAGACAAAATAACAGAGGATGTTGCAGAGATTTCTTTAAAATTCCTAAGAGTTTTTATTGACTGAATTTGATTCTATGATCCTTTTCTTAAGTTTCAATAGGATTTTGTTGTTGCTTTTTAGTTATTTTTACAATTCTTGATTCAGATTTTGCACCCTCTGACAGTACATGGTGACATCACCAGGGCGTGCAGAAGGTACTCGAGGTGACACTTTGTAATTCAGTTGCTGAATTGGCCATTGACTGCAATTAAATTAATTAAACTTTGCTTATTGTTGCTACATATGAGAGTCCTAAAATAGACTTGTATGTCCTGAACATCTTTCAGGTGTTAGTAGGAACAATCATGGGATTCTGGCACACAGAAAGATGGTTTCCTCAAATGAAAGACTGTTAGTTTTCAGGAGGTGTTTTGTTGTCATGAAGTTCTCTTCATCAGATCCTCCCTTTACAAAATGTTTGAAACCTCACATTAACCTCTTTCAAAAGGGCCCTGTGGTCTAGACCTGCTGCACCCTCACCTGAGGGAGTATTTTGAAGGACACTGAGTTTGGCAAAATTCTACTGTCAAAGCTGTCAAATACCATGAGTATTGCCAAGTGTCCTTTCATTTCCCTCATTTCCAGGTGGCTATTGGACAAGTGACAAAAAGATTCCAGCCTGCACACTCCCTGAGGCTTTGACGTACTTGCTTGATATCACTACTCCACCCTCCCAACAACTGCTGAAAAAGCTCTCCCAGCTGGTGACAGCAGAAGGAGACAAGCAGAGGCTGGAAGTGTTGTGTCAGGTGAGCCTTAGGGCTGGAGTTTGTTTGCAGCACTGTGCACTGGGCCCTCTGATGCCTTTTGACTCTGAAGAAGCTTAAGAAGTTTTTGTAGTGATGGTGCTGGATTTTTATGCCCCTGTTGTGTGTTCTGCAGTCTTGGAAAGCCAACCACAGTGAGAGAAAGGGTGGTCTTGAGGCTCAGCTTGGGCGTGGGAACCAAGAGATTTCTTCAGATCTGGTGTTTCCTGTGTGGTTCTGGGTGGGTCACTTTGCCTGCCTGGTTCTCTTGCCTCGTGGTGGTTTCTGTTGAGACACCCTTGAAGACCTTACAGTTTGCAAGTGGAGGGCCTGGAGGGGAGCTGGTAGATGTTTCTATCAGAGAATTTGCTACCCTGGCAGTCAGAGGGATGTGGCTTTGAGTACCCAGTGACTCGTAGGTGTGGTGAGTGCTGACCGCTCCCACCGGGTTCAACAAGGCTCCATAGGGATCAGGACCTGGGCCCACACAGTTTTGTGGCTGTCCCATAACAGGGAGCTGAGAAACAGATTCTGCTTCAGTTCCTGCATCCTCCCTGAGAGAGCTGGTGTCTGAGAACATTGTGGTGTGGGTTCTGAACTTCTGTGTTCAAAATTAAGTGATTTCTTAGGAAACCTCAGTATGGGTCCTAGCAAAGTTTTGAGAACTCTCTGTTGATTTGCCTGCATATTTGATTGAATGTAAAGCAGGAGTCTTATTTACAAGTGACATTTCAAATATCCCTGCTCTCCTGAGCTCAGCATGACATTGTGGTGATGCCCTTTGGCTTTTAGAGCACAGAACAATACAATAAATGGAAGTTTTACAACAGCCCAAACATCCTGGAGGTCCTGGAGGAGTTCCCCTCTGCTGAGGTCTCCACAGCTTTCTTGCTGACTCAGCTGCCATTGCTGAAGCCCAGGTACTATTCTGTCAGCTCCTCCTGTGACTTGACAGCCAGAGAGATTCACCTGACAGTTGCAGTTGTAAACTACAGGACAAGAGGTAAGGAACTGTTGTTTTCATTTCTCTCAATTAAATGGTATTTAGGCTACGTTATGGTTCAGAAAAAAACCCTGTGTCTGCCATGCAGCATGAAGCATATCTGTAATAAAAAATGTGTGTTGTCATACCTGCAGAATAGTACCTGCAATGCAGGTGGTCATACTGGGCCAGGATTTGCTAAAATCCTGCACCATCATCAGTGTATCCTTGTTTTATAAATCCTTACTAGACATACATTTATTTAAAAGCCATAATTTTCAATATAAACTGTGCTTTTGTTAAAACAGAGAGCTTTTGAGTCCTGACAGAGGTGTTCTGCCTTGCTCTGCTTTCAGATGGAGAAGGGCCTTTGCACCATGGAGTGTGCAGCACGTGGCTGAACACAATAGAGCTCAATGAAACAGTTCTGTGCTTCATACGCAGGTAAAGAAAATTAAACAACCCAGAAAAGAGCAGTTCTTAGTTCAGCTTCTTCAGTGGGTTTTCCTTTCGTTGCATATTTTCAAGTGACTGGTGAGTGCAGGTTGGAATAGCTGGGTCTGAGAAGAGAGAGAATTCCCTGTCTTCCAGAGATGAGATCCTTTACCATGTCTTATGTTGAGTAAAATCACAAATCATTAGAAAATTCTGAAATAATTCTATTCTTGTGACCCCCTCCCCACTGTCAGCTTATCCACTGCAGAGCACCGAAAGGCGAGGGAACAGGGGCACCCAGTCCAGCCCAGTACTGCTTTCAGACTGGGGACTTGGGCTGTGCTGCTCAGAGGCATCCAGACAACTGACACCGAGGCATCGGTCAGAAGTCAGGTACCTAATGGAGATATTTTTGCATTGTAGAGCTAATGAGTTCCACCTCCCCGAGGACCCAGCCAAGCCCTGCATTCTGATCGGCGCAGGCACAGGGATTGCTCCCTTCAGGAGCTTCTGGCTGCAGCGCCTCCATGACCTGGAGCACAGAGGTACTTGTGGGGCTGGCACAGGGACACCCCCCGTCCTTCAGACAAGGGCTCTGCAGCCAGAGACAGCCACAGAGACCTGTCACCCCAGGCTGATCAGGCACTGCACTGACACAGCCAGACCACCCCTCCAGAGACCATTCCAGGGGTCATGGAGTGTCTGGGGATCTGGAGGGTGCAGCCTGTGTGTCCCTGTCAGTCTTGTGTGTCAGTGACTGCCCCAGGCACTCAGGCAAACCCCATCCCACGCCGGTTTCAGGGCTCAGAGGAGGTGACATGACCTTGCTGTTTGGCTGCCGGCAGCCAGACCTGGATCACATCTACAGAGAGGAAACTGAGGAAATGAAGAGGAAGGGAGTCCTGAGGGACATCTACACAGCTTACTCCAGACTGCCTGGCCAAGCTAAAGTAAGGCTACTTCCTTTATTCTTTAAAGGTTAACTCCTCCAGAAACATCCCTTCAGTTAAGATCTGGACTCTGCTTAACAATGTTCTTTAATAAATGTTAGCATTTTGCTTCAGTGTGTTCTGAGCAGGTGACACTCCTTCAAATGGAGGAAAATCTCCCTGTGCACTCCAGAACAAGCAAGCTACATAAATATAACCCCTCACTGCCATAGGGAGGCACTTGCAGTGCAAGCAGCCTTTGAAGCTAAAACTGGAACTTTTTCAGAAACCTTAGATTTTGCAGGATTTGATTAGTCTATGAGTTAGAAATGAGTTGGCTCTGGCCATTTGTCCTCATTTCAATGACACAGTGACCATGGAAATTAATTTAACATGGAAGAAATCTCGATTGGACAAAACAACAACACTCAAGTTATCATCTTTTCAGCTCTCCTGCTCTCCTGGCAAGTTAGGAGACTTTGGCAGATAGAAGAGTTTTCGTCTACTCAAGTTTAATCAAGAGTCAGGCCCAGCCTCCAAATCTGGGACTTGTAAAGGCAGCCTGAAGACATTTTTCACCTCTGCTGAGGTGCAGCACAGAGCTGGAATAGAAGGGGCATTAGAGCCTTGGTGCGCAGACCCAGCTGGACTTAGAAGAGCTGACAGCCGAAGCAGCATTTCAGAAGCCTTGTGTGCTGACCCTTTTCCCTTTGTAAGGTCTATGTGCAGGACGTTCTGCAGAGGCAGCTGGAGGCCCGGGTGTGTGAGGTGCTGCACAGGGAGCAGGGCCACGTGTTCGTGTGCGGGGACGTGCGCATGGCCGCCGACGTGGCGCGGGCGCTGCGGGCGCTGCTCGCGCGGGCCCTGCGCCTCAGCCAGCAGCAGGCGGAGGAGTACTTCTTCCAGCTCAAGGTACGCTCCCCTCACAGGGCGTTCCCTCCTCTTGGGGGGTCACAGAAGGCTGCACGGCCACGCTCAGGGGCCTGTGGCTGCCGTGAGCTCCTGTGTGTGAGCACACAGGGAGCAAAGCTCTGAGTGAGCAGCTTGGTCGCCCACCGGGACTGCAGACACAGCTTCGGTTTGGTCAGGGTGCGAGAGGGACTCTGCTGCTCTTCTCCTACACCCACCCTCTTCCCCAGTGTCTGCCTGGAGGTCAGCTTTGCAGTGTGCTGGGAACGCCAGGAGCTTGAGGCTTTATTGTACCAAGACAGGAAATTTAGTAATTGAGTGGGCCCATCACTGAGAACACAGGGCCTGGGGCTGCTGCCTCTTAGGACCCCCGTTGTTACCAGAACTCATCCTGGAGCACCTGTGCCTGGGATTCAGAGAGGACCCCTTCATTGTCAGTAACAAAAGGCTATAGTCATAGAGCCAGTCCTACAAATGCAGTTACTGAACTGATAGACAAGGAGTGGCTGGCAGCACTAAATCTGTTGGGTGTCCTTTCTTCTTTTTGCAGAGCCAGAAGCGATACCATGAAGATATATTTGGGGCTGTGTTCCCACATGAAGTCAAAAGAGCTTTGCAACCCACCAGTTCAAGAACAAATCCACCTGTGTTTTAGACAATACTTGCACTTTTGTTGTTATTTTCAAAAAACAAGGAGGCAAATCCTCTTGCTTATACACGTTCAATCATGCCACGTGTATAGGACTGTAGGATTTGACTCTTAAACCTCAGCCTTAATTAAGTAAAATACTAAATTTAACTTTTGTTGCTATTTATTCTGACACGCTTTTAATACATTATCTTAATAGTGAAAGTGCAAATTATTTTTTTAATACTACACTAGTATAAATCTGGTATTTTTTGTAAATACAAGGAAAATACAGAGTTTTGTACTAAGTTAACTAGAGCTGAAATCTTTTTTTGAAATATACTGTTTATCTTTGTGACCTTATTTATATCAGGTTGGTTTACTTGCATATTATCTTCACTTGAATGCAAGTGAATGGATGGTTGTGTTGCTGGGAATTGTCTGGCCACGTGCCTGGATCTGGTGCAGTGTTTGCAAATGAGATAATAACGTGTTGGTTCCCAAGTGGAAACTCCTGCTGCACCCTCTTCAGATGTATCTGCTGAGCAGGCAGTGGTGAATTCTGCTTTGTGGGACTCAGGGACGTGAACCTGAGTTGTTGTTGTTGTTGTTACAGAGCCTATGGCAGGAAGGTTCCAAAAATTCCAAAGCACTTTGTACATTTGAATTCTATGCTCTGGTTTACTTGATTTGTTTGTAATAAAATCTGTCTTTATACTGAGACAAACAAAGTGGTGTGAATCAGTGAACCTCTTCTTCCCCTTGGCTCCAGCCTGCAAAGGCAGAGGTGCCTCAGTGAGCTCTCAGGTTCTGGTGAGGTGGGTTTGGACTCCAGCCTCCCTATGAGCAGTTGTGCATTTTTATTTACTGCCAGGCAAGGGTGAGTTTGCACCAGGGAGTGAGACTGGCTCGACACTGCCCTCTCTGGACTTGGACTTGGGCTCTTTCTAGGCCGTACAGTTTTCTCAGAGCTTCTAGTTCCTTCTCTGAAATCACCAGGGCTATATGAGCATATTAAAAAAGCTTAAGGTGAGATTTTCCCATCATCCCTTGTCTCCAGGAGCTGGAATCCGATGAAGGCAGAGTTGAGACTCAAGAGTCAGCAGTGCCATGTGTGAGCAGACAGCCTTAGCCACAGGATCCCAGACACAGCACAGGTGGACGTGGGCAGTGGCAGAGAGCAGCAACAGAGAGTAAGCACAGAGGAGATTCCTGGGAGGGAGGGAGGGAGCCCTGATGGTCACCAAGTCCATGTTTTTCTCCATCAGTGTCCTTTCCTACTTGAATGGATGTTTTCTGGGTTTAGGTTTGTGGGGTGGGAAGGAACTGGAACAGGGTAATTGCACTTTCCCTTAAGGAAATTCTCCGGACTCTGGAGAGTCCTGGATTCACATGAGTTCAGCAAAAGCAGGAGACAGAGGGGATGAGTTCTGTCTGTACTGTTAAGTGTGAATGTGCCCTGGGCTCATTGGGGGGCAGCATCCCTGCACAGCCCATTTTCCATGTACGTGGCTAAGTAGGGAATTCTCTTGCCAGGATTGCTCTCATGGTATCTCAGGTGTCTTTGTGAAGGAACCTCTTACTTTTCCAAGTAATCTCTTAATTTTAAGCATTACCTTAACCCTTTATAAATGCTTGTTTGTATGCACAGGACATAGTGCACTCTCATTAGGAGGTCAGAAGATCAGGAAAAATAATGTCCCAGTGTGTGTACCAGGCTGAGAGCAGACTGGGGTGCCCTCAGGTAAAACCTGTTCTGAAGGTGTGGGACACCATTGGGAACTGCCAGCAAGGGAAGGAACAACATCTGTTCCTTTCTGTGCCTCTGACAGGTCAGAGCAAGAGGCCCAAATCTTGGTGTCAGCTCAGAAGCTGCTTGACTTTCCATTTATATGTTCTAATGCAAGTTTTATTGGAGGACCTTTTCATCTCAATTCCACCACTGCAAAACTTTCGTCCTCGCAGAGAGGTGAGGAGGCAGTTAAAGGAAAGGATTAAGAAAAGCAGAGATCTGTTTTAGTTCTTTGTGAATTTATTTAATCTGGTCCCAACTGTAAGTTAGTATCAGTCGCAGCACAGATCTGAAGCTGGGTGTAATTGCCTTTCCTACAGATATAAATAGGGAATATAAAGGGCAGATGTTAAGGTCAGTGGATAATTATTCTATTCCATGATAAAAACTGAAACTTCATTTAAGAAACCAGATACAAAATACACCTTTTAAAATCCTGGAAGGATCAAAGAGCCTGTTCTGTGGTTGTGGAGTGTCGGGGCAGGGTTCAAGCCTGGTGTGTTGTCTGAGCACTGAAGCAGCTGCAGGAACTGCTCTGGGCTGAGTTTATGTGGTGCTTGTGCACCTCACTGGGTTGGGACCTGACTGAGAGTTACAGATTAATGCTTCCTGAAGCAATTAGTGGTTTGTTTCATTAACACTTAAACCAAATTTATACGGCTTTAAGGGAATTCAGCATGGCGACCAGGCTGCATGCCAGGGCACTGAGATAAAGCCAGACTTTGTTCTTAGCTTGGTGCTATACCTGCTTTTGGGCGCTGGTAAAACCCCCAGAATACAGGGCTGAACTGGGGCAGCTGGGCTGGGGCTGCCATGGAGGGTTCCCTGTCCTGGGCTGGCAGCACAGGAACACTGCTGGCTGCCCTCCACCCAGTGTGCTCAGGTGCATTCCTGAGGTTTGGGCAGCAGTCTGACAGTGGTATACACCTCCAACCTGGTTTTCATAACATTATTAACTGAAGGAAAAGGAACAGAACGTAAACGGGATCCATGAGCGCGGGGAGGTGACAGAAGGTCGGGCCTTACATCAGGGAAACGCAGGAAACCTGGGGCTGGTGGGGCCAGGCAGGGGCAGCTGGTCAGGCCCAGCCAGGCAGGGGGATGAGGGACAGCTGAAGCTCGTG
>WBMZ01018947.1:0-24629 GCA_013400975.1 Atrichornis clamosus | reverse complement strand
GGGCGGGCGGGCTTGCACCGCCCCCGCACGCCCGGGCCGTGCCTCCCCAGTCTGCGTCCCGCCATCCTCGTTAGGAGCACTTTAATTCGTGTTGCTGCTAGCATTGCTCGCGTGCCAGAGAGTACGCCCGAAATAAATTTGGTGTTGAGGGGAGTTGGGGGTTGCGCTAACACCACAGAATTGTGATTTTTAAACAAAAAAAACCTGACCTAACAGGGATCGTGTGTCTCCCACAGGCCATGGAGGTGAATCAGCCTCCAGAAAGAATCTTGCTCTTCCCTCCACAAAAGGAGGTGCGGAGGTCGGCATCAGAGTTATCCTGCTGGAAAGCTTTTTGCTTCGTCCCCTTTCCTACCGTCTCTGGATGCTTTGCTCTAGCCACAATGCTCTGACCTGACATGTCCATGTCAGAGTGCCTTCTCCCTGCCGATCCCAATGCCAAGCCAAGCCTCCCTATGATGCAAGTTGGAAACTTGACCAGAGTCCACAGACCAACAGTGATTTATATCAGCCAAAGATCTGGCTCATGAAGTTCTTAATGCCTTTGAGCTTGCAAGGCCAAAGGGTAAGCAAGCGGTGTTTTACAGGCCCTGTGGATACACAAAACATGGAAGATTAAGAACAGAGAAGCCTGGGCTTTGCCAAAGACCCAGCCAAAAGAAAGGCCATGCAGAGGCGTGTGAGACGGCAGAGCAGACTTGCTGAGCTTCCCAAAACCAGCTGCACTCCAGCTTTCCAAGCTGCATAAGTCCGCCCCAAGCCCCAGGAGTGCTCGCCTTGCCTGGGAGTACGTGTCATGTTATCCAGATGTCAGAAATCTTGCTTCAAGCACATGTAACCCACTGTGTTTGGAACGAGCCACCACTGCCAGTTCACTCTTTTCTTATTTCCAAGTGTGTCCTCTTTTAGCTTGTGGTTTCTGCTGAAAAAGCAGATAAATCGTAGCTGTTTTGCTGGAATGGCTGGATGAGAGGGAGATAGGCACACAGGACATATAGGGCAGTGGCTCATGGCTATTTGCCTGTGTTTGGCCTTGTTCACACAAGGGCCCAGAGCCTCCTTTCCCGGTTCCCAGTACTCGTTAGCTGATGCTTGGCTCTCTCCCCACCCTCCTCCAGCACCACAGTGCTATGTAAACCTTGGCCTGGGGTGTCCAGCCCCATTGGGATGGGCGTTTCTCCCTGTGTGCACACACAAACCCTCAGGAAAGCAGCCTCCTGAGCTGATACTTTCCTGATAACCCAAGGAGCTGGATGGGGCATCAGCAGCTTGCCGAAACAAAGACCATGTTGCAGCACCAAGGGACCCAGGCGAGCTGCAGACCTCTGCCCCAGCCCCAGCTGAGTCTCCTGCTACCTCTCAGTGTTGATTCCTGATCTGGAGCAGGCATAGCTTGCCCTTGCTCCCCATTCCATCAATCTGGAGTCAAGGTCACTTGCACAAGGACCACCTTTACACTGGCTTTTTGTACCTGGTGTCTGGGATGGCAGAGAAAACAGGGGGACCAGGGAGAAACTGCCCTCAGTCATTTAAAACAGAACTCTTAAATAAATACAGCTTTAAAGTAACCCAGCTCTAGAAGCAGAAGTTTTCACGTGGATGTTCAATGTGCAAATGAACACAAGTTCACTGCCAAGATTTACTGCAGAGAACGTAGTAAACAGAACAGCTTACAGCACCTTTGGGGATATACAGTTCCCTTCTTGATCTCCAGCACTTGCAGATTATTCCCCCACGTGTCGTCCCTTGGCATCAACCCCCTCCCACCTTCTTTTTGGCCCAGGCTGGTCAGGAAGACCTCAGGCAAACGGCGCATGTGCCAAACTGAACTCATCATATTTCGGGAGTGAGCAGTTAGAGCGAAAATTCACCCTTGGTGTAACCTGGCTGTGAGCCTGGCCCTGCCCTTGGGTCCTCAGGAATGCTGCAGCAGAAAGGTGGTGCTTGAGGGAGGAAATCCTTCACTGCTGTGGAGAGATGACCTCAAGACCAGAGTCAAATATCAGCTTGGTGGTTGCACAGACTGCCTTTTCCACAGACTACAGAGAGTCAGGAGGGCTTAGTTGCTTGATAAATCCACTTCAGGTTCAGGATACCTCTGCCCAACAGCTGTGAGCCCCACATTTTATGTGGGAAAAATGAAAGTTGGGTGTGGCTTTGTGTGCGGCTGCAGTGCTGATTAATTTAATCCTGACTCGGGTCCGGAATTGCTGTTCTGCCAAATGATCCAGGAGCAGCATGAAAGGGAAAAGTTCCACAGCACTGGCACCAGGCAGAACTTCCAGACACCCTGAGCTGTGCAAACCCAAGGACAGGTGGTGCTGATGGGAACCCTTTAGCCATTCCAGTGGACCCAGGGCAGCTCACAGGAAAATATTTTTCTTCTCCCCTCACAGGATATGAACCACACAGGGAAGTCTCATGCTTTGCAAAAGGCAAGAGAAACCAGAGGGGGTCCAGCAGTTATACAACATGCAGGAGCTGTTTGAGAGTTCCTCCTGAAGGATTAGCTACAAATCCTTGTTCCCTTTACAGCTGTAGCCTCATGTCTGTGTTCATCCTGTAAAGCAGTGTAGAAATGAATAAATAAAAAGGACAGCATTAAGTAACACAGGAACTCTCGTGTCTGTGTGGTATTGCCTGAATCATCCAGATGGTAAGTATCTGTCTAGACAAATCTGGGAATTATGCAAGCTGAGAATTCCTGAATAACCCTTCCTTTCCAACATCATGAAATATTGGCAGTACCCACTTGAAAATACCCATTCCAAAAACTAGGAAACCTAAATATTAGCAGTATGTTGGATGAGAGAAGCTATAAATGTGCGAATACATAGCAGTGTCCCTGCTGTGTGCACACTGGCCCATTGGCTGCCCCAAGGAGCCAGGGATCATCCCTGGTACTCACTCCTCTCTCTTCAGAGGTGGAGCAGGCTCTGTTATGCTTCTCATGGTTCTCTGCTGGCTGATGCCCTGCACAGGGCACAGAGATGCCTGTTTCCACTTTTCCAGAGCTGTTTGTTTCCACGGTGCTCAGACAAGCAGAAGGAATGAAAACAAAGAGGGAAAGATGGGCTGTCCTGGTGCAAACCTCCACAGAATAAAAATAAATTACTCTTGGCCTGGGAGAGCAAAAAAAAGCAGGACAGAAAACGTGGAAATCCCGCTCTGGCCTGGGAGCCACTGCTGGCTCAGAGCAGTGCCTAGGGATCACCAGGGCTGGGAGTTTAGCACAACTCTAGAGTTGTAGAGACCCTTTTTGGTATTCTTGGGAAACAACGGCCCGGCCAGAGGAGATGGAGGAATGAAGCAGGCAGGAACTCTCCCTGCAGAGAAGTGCAACCCAGAAAAACATGACACATTTCTGAGTAGTATATGGAGAAAAGTAATTTTTTAAAAAGCTCAGGTCATGATCTGGCAGCCACCCAGTTTGTGACAGTTTTATCATTGACTCCAGGGGGACAGGTTCAAACCCTCTGAGGCTGCATCCAAACAGAAATGTCACTTGTGCTCAGTTTGGGGTGACACTGGAGGAAAAGGGGGTAATGTTTTTCCATCTGGCCTGACCCCTTCAGTGCTGCAAAGGAGAAACTGCACTGTATCATTTATGTCCTCCCAGGCCTAGGTGAGAAAGAGTAAAGAGCAATTGGGAGGATGAATGATAAAACAACTGCTCGCACCACTCTTTTTGGGGCAATTAGGGCAATATTTATGCAGGGCCAGTGGGCTGCAGCAGGACAGCGTGCCCAAGCTACCGTTGGATCAGCAGTCCGGAAAGCAGATGTGCCAATTTCCTGTCCTTGATGATGATGGGCCCTAATTACGCCAGAGCTGTGGCAATGTCCTTTATTGTGCATGACACCTAATTTGGTTTCATGAAGTCATCTGTGCCAGGTTCTTCCGGCTGCAAGGCTGGGTGAGTGACAGTCACGAAGAGCCATGTGCTCTGTTTGCTCAAACACCTGGCCCATACTTTGACTAAACAAAATTCAACTGGGAACAAACAAAATTCAACTGCTATTTGGGTCAGTTATTTGGGTTGCTTTTGCCTCTTGCACATTATCGTGCCTGCTGACATGGAGCTGTGTGCTAGGGGGAACATTCAAAGGCCGATGCGGGTGCTCAGCAGAGACCAGCACTTAAGAGAGGCTGTTCATTTGTGGGGGGATTAATTTTGGATTTGGGGGGGAAACACACCCCCCTGTGTTTTTTCACCAGCGAGATTTCCTTGCTGGTATCGCAGCTGCTACTTCTTTCAACTTTTCACTGTTCATTTCCATGGTTTTTGCCAGTCAGACCCCTGAAGTTTTGATCTAGACTTGGTGTTGGCCATGTTTTGAGCAGGAGGTAGAACCATTACAGGTACTTTCCAACCTGACTTGGTGATTTTCCTTCTTGCCTACAGACAAGAAGGCTGCAGCACCGTGTTCCACTGCCCTGTGTAACTTCAGGTTACTGAAGCCTTTTACACCAAACTGCAAACTTCAGCCAGACCTTCAGGAGGATGTGCTTGGAGAAACACCACATTCAGAAGGTTGGGATTTTTATTGCAGTCAGCTCCTGGTTCTTGCTGCCGTCAGACTGCAGGGCAGGAAGGGCGCATGTGGGAGCGTTTGCTGGCTGACTCCCGGCTGTGCCTGGTTATTTTACCAGCCAAATCACGCCGGTGACTTGGCATACATCAGTCTTGCCCTGTTCATGTGAGCTGCTCCCCCAACTGCCTGGATGATGAGTGTTTCTGAACATCAGTGTGGCTATGCTGGCCTTAAGACAGGAGTGAAACAGCCGGGATGTGTCTTATCTGACTGGTGTTTACATCTGTGTGACTCTGAATTACCTTTTCCTCAATTTCTCCACATGTAAAAGGTTTAACCTGTGCTATATAAACACGTGTCCTATTATCTGTCACCCAAGAGTTTATCCCTTTTCTCTTCCTATGTCTGGGCATAGGGATGGGTCTTAGGATGTCTTAGTCTTAGGATGGGTGGAGGTGGAGCAGTGCTGACTGGATTGCAAGCTTCACTTGCTGCAGTGGTGTTGGCAGAGCAGGAAATGCTACAAGGGCAGGAAGGGGCGTGTCCCTTCACTCAGGGACCAGCAGGTGAAGCAGCTTGGCAAGGGCTTAATATATTTTCATGGATCAGCTTATCAGGGTGTAGAAGGTGATATACTTGGCATTGCTTTTGGGGTACAGTTATAGTTGCAATACGATAATAGTCACAGGAAAAGAGCTGGGGTACTAAACCATCATCCCCATGGGACAGTATTTTCATGTTCAAGTTGAATTCTTGTAAGAAAGCTTTGTAAAGGAAGTGTTTAGTTCAGCAAAGCTATTCAAGAAGCAAAATAACTCGTGGTACCATGGTACGTTAGCAGAAGACACCTGTAAGTGAAGAACATTGAGCAGGAAGGGTCTTCAGTCCCTGTTAAGGATATGAAAATATGATGTGGTTTAGTTCCCTAGCAGACTCATTTCCTGAGTAGGAGACAGTGATGAGTCAGTGTGTGTTCACCTGGGCAAGTCATCTTGTGGCACAGACAAGGGATGGTGCATAAGCCCCTCAGCAGCTCCCTGCCAGCCCTGTGCCATCCCACCTGCCTCTACTCAGGAGCATTTACTTGCTTTGTTTGTTCTTTCAGGATTTTATGCTCCTGCCCTCGCAAGAACCATTGGAACCAGCTGCACCTCGGGGAGCTAGCCAGAGTCGCAGCTGGTTCCTATGCTCCTGCCCTCGCAAGAACCATTGGAACCAGCTGCACCTCGGGGAGCTAGCCAGAGTCGCTGTGGGCTTGGAAAGGTACTGGGCGCACGCAGAGCACAAAAAATGGGAGATGGTGTCAGCTGCAGTGAGTGGGCAGATGTTCCAGGTAAACAGGGTTTGTTTGGGACCAATCTACTGCTCTGCAATTAGAGTTATGCCCTTAGAAATAAGGTTTACTCGGGAACTCGTCAGCAGGGATCTGTGTGCCAGCAATGTTTGTCCCCTCCAGGACTGCACTGCACTCTCAGTCTGTGTTCTCAGCACCTTGCCTGTTACCTGCCTAGGACCCAAGTGCTTGTGAAACTATGTGAAATGGCAGTCAGTTCTCCAGAGTTTGGCTGGGAGAGGTGACTAATATGGACCCCTGAGTTTGCTGTGCTCAGCATTGTTTGTCCCAGTAGTTTTGGAGCTGATTTCCAGGCACCAAGTGGAAGGTTGGCCTCAGGCAGGAGTGACAGGGTGAGCACAGCTACTCTCAGCTGGAAACTGCTCATCAGTGCTGCCTGGCCTTATCTGCAGGAAGCAAGGAATAACCCCCCATAAATCCTGTCCTATAAAATCAAACCCTACTGATCTCAGCTCTCTCGAGCCACGTCACAGATCCTGCATGAGCAACAGGGAAAGTCAGCACCAGTCACCAGTCAGCACCTTGCTGCCTCAGGGGAAACTTTTGTGCACACAAACATCAGTCTGCTCTGTCCTTGTCTTCAGACACACTGTACACACTTTTCCAGATGGGCAGGTGACATTAGTGCAAGGTGTGACACTGGATGTGCATGTTAGGACATGTTTGAGTGAGAGAGCTGAGCAGGGCTGGTGTTGTCTCAGGAATCAACAGGACATGGCTCTGAGAGATCTGAGTCCCCTAGAGATTGCTAGCCAGCATGGGCATGTGTTAGCAAGGCTATGTGGCTTCAGCTGTGGTTCCTTACAGCCAGGACAGCAAATATTGTGGGTTAATATTCACTGTTCCAGTTTCACTTATACTGGAATCTCCTGGTATGGTCATTAAGGGGAAAGTGTGTGTGTGTGGAGGTGTGGAGTGTAATGCTATATGCTGGCAGCACAGAGAAACTGAGTCTGTACAGCATCCCAAGTGTCTGGATAAATCACCCAAACTAACCTTTACCTGTAACTGGAAGCCAACATAAAAATAACAGTGAGTTTCTCTGGGGCCTTGGCTTGGGTTGTTCCCCCTCTCCTCCCTTACAGAAATATGTGCCATCTCTGCTGCTGTGTGAGGTAGCCCCATCTTCAAGTGAAGATTTTAGGGGTGTACAGTAGGAGAGTTCAAATCTCTGTGTCTCATTTGTAAAGTTCCTAGGTATCCTCAAATAAGATGTGTAACAAGAAACACCAAACAGAACACTAAAAACACAAAAAAAAACCCCAAGGAAAAAGGCAAAAAAACACCCCAAACCAGTTTTTCAGCTGTTGTGCTGAGGGAGTTTTCATTCAGCATCTTGTAGGAAGTGTTTTATGTCTTGCAGAATGAAAGTTACTGATTGTAGCTCATCAAGGCAGAATGCTGTGATATAATTTAGAAGCTCATTAGAGATCATAATCACAGTGACAGATGTTGGTGGGAAGTAGGAACCATCACAAGGAAAAATAGGGAGCTGTTTGTCACGAGGGTATTAGATCATACGGGGGCAACATTTTCCGAGATATCTAAGGGGTTTGATTATCACTTGGAGGTTTCCATCTAGATTTTCTAGTGTGTAAATCCCTTGGAAAATAAGACTGAAGCTCTCAAATATTAAAAGGCCTTATTAAGACTTTGCTTGTAAGAGCCATAAATTGAAATTTTGTCTACTAACCCATGTTGGAATGGGGTATGCCTTTCTCTTAGGAGAGTTATCCATACCACAGCAGCTCCGAGAGTCAAATGCTGTGGGATGGGACCTGTGCTGTGAGGTGGGAGAGCTGTGTCTGGATAAGGAGCAATCGACACAGCTGGATTGTGCAGGTAGCTGGAGTGTGGGCTGGTGGCTCATGCTCTAGAGAAAAGAGCTTTAACGGCTGCCAAAAGGTGTTACTTGGCCTGTTACCAGAGTAAGGGCGGAATCACCAACAGATTTGGAGATGTGCACTCTTCCTTTGTGCCACCCACTTCCTCTTGGTTGCATCATCAAGATTGAGACAGATTTTGCAGATCCTGTGCACGACAAATGACTCAGATGTGGATGCCAGCATGGGAGGCTCGTGTGTACAGCTCCGTGGGGACGGAGCAGAGGTCTGTTGGAAATCCTGGGTGACAGTGCCAGAGTGAGGGTTGAGGCCCCATTGCCATTGCTGCTGTGCAATTTGGTTGTGCAGAGGTGGAAAGGGGGCTGGTGGCCAGCCTTGGGAAATGGAGATGCAGGGCCTCAGTGGTGGAAGCAGATTAACAAAATCATCATTAGACTGTGCTGGCATGTGGGCTCATTGGGGTGTGAAGTCACCTGATGGAATCATTGCCCAATAACCGAGATTCCGTAGCAGAAAAAGGAGCTTTTGTTGCTGCAGTGCTGTTCTTCTGAGGTGTTCCATCTGCTTTACAAAGAGTGTCTGACTGAGCCCAGCAACGCTTCTGTGAGAACAGCATCTCTAGTGACAGCTTCCAGCTGTCTAGCAGATGAGAGCACCCAGGTGCCATGGCAAACAGGGAGGGAATTATAACCAGCCCATTTTACTGAGGGAGGGATGCTCTTGCAAGACAAAAAGGGACCACCTAGTTGGTCTGTTTGACAGCTAAATGTCCCTATGTATGCACTAAAAATGTGAATGGTGAGTGTGATGTAAGTTCATACACGCAAAGATAAGAAAATAAATTCAAATAGTTTGATTAATTTCACCTTTGGAATGTAGGCTAAGCAATTTTGGACAGTTGCTCCCAATGATCTTTAAACTTCTGTGTTAAAAAGAGGAGACCTCAGCAGGACCACCTCAGGGCTCAGCCTGGCACAGCCATCCCGGCTCTCAGTGGCCCTGGCAGAGCGGGAGGGGCTGCCATGTGCCACAGGGCACAGAATGCAGTCAGAGCCCCAAGCTGATGCTGTGGCACAGATGATCTCCATAAACTGTGATGACATTAATCTAATGTATGCATTCTCCTACAAATGTGAATACCAACAAATACAAATCCTATGCAAATCAGGCACTCACGCAGTATGTGCAAGTGGCATCTGAGAACTCAAATATTATATCAAAGTTGCTCGCAGATGTGCCTTTTCCGAAATTTGCTGTTACACTGCCCTTCTGTGTTCCCATGGGAAGTCTCAGGTAAGGGAGAGATGTGCTGGCTGCTCCCCTTCAGCTAAAAGAAGTTTGTGAAGTAAAACCTGGATTCCCTGCTGGATTCCTCCTCCTTCTCCAAGCCTGCAGCTCCTTCAGATGCCTGGCTGCCTGGAAAGACTCACCCCTGCCTCTGTGGCCCCACCTTGGGTGCAGGAAAGGTGGATGTTAAGTGTTTCTCAGAAAAGGAAGAGAGACGCTCTGCCAACTGGCAAAAAGCAAGTGCTGGTGCTAACTGCAGGAAAGAAATTACTCATTCTGCAGGAGCACATATTGGGAATCCCTCTCCCAGTCCTTGCCTGGCTCTTTCAGCTGTGCCCACTGGAGCCCAGGTGCCTGAAGGGGTTGGGGTGGGAGTGTCCCAAAGGGGCTGGAAAGCTCCTTGGGAGGGTCTCTCTCAGGTGAGAAATCTTTGCCTCTCTCCACAGAACGAAGAGGGAAGCAGAGGGCAGCTGAGAGCTTTGCCTGAGGCTGCAGGAAGGGAAGGAGGGAGTTAATTTACTGCTCCTGTGCCCTCACACAACACTGCCAGGATTTCAGTTTGCAGCAGCAAAAGGAAAAGGTAGGATCAAGCGTGAAGTGTGCAAGAACACCAAGAGTAAAACCAAGATGCATAGTCCATGTTTTGGCATTGTTTTTTTTTTTTAGTTGCTGGGGCAGGTTCAAGGGTCTAAGAGGGTTTCAAAATGGAACTGGATCTTGTAAAACAAGAGTATGACAGATGCAGCAGGGGTCATAGAAACATTTCAGGAAGAACAGGGGAAAAATAATGCAGAAGCTCATGTGCAGGCAGCCAGAGGTCATGTGCTCCAGGTGGAGGGGCCAGGGTGCAGAGATGTAGACCTCAGTGCAAATAAGTGAGGTGGAAGGATGTGTTGTTGTAAATACAGAACTGCTCAGGTTGTTCTTTCCTCCTGAAGCCTTTGTTGCTGTGCAATCAAAGCAGGGGATTTAGGAGAAGGAGCAAGCCTGTCGAGGGGGTTATGTCCCACACAAACAATCCTCTCCCTTAAAAGTGGCCAGACTTTATGGTGGCACAGGGAGACTACATACGGGAGCTGTGAATGGCCCTGGAGTGGCTGTGGGTGCTTACCTGGCTCCAGAAGGGGGGTGCCTACAGAGCACGGGAGTACCTGCTGTGTTGCTTAGGATGGAGGTTGGGTCTTCTCTCCTGATCTGCAGCTCGCAGATTTGATGAACAATGTACCATACCATGAGATCCCTTCCAGCTTTCCCCTCACCATCCTGTCTGTGCCCTCAGCTGTTCAGATGGTTCCAGGGGACTGCTGACTTCTGTGCTGAAAGAAAATAGTCTGGTGTCTCTTAGGCAGTGCCCAGTTTTGTGAGATCACATTTACTCTTAGCCTCAACCTGCAACTGTTCCATGTATAGCCCCCTTAATGAAAAGCCCCAGCCTCTGCCAGAAGGTTAAGAGTTAGGGCCAGCAACCCCTGGCATGTCAATAAATCTTCATCTTTAGCTCATCAAACCCCCACCTGCTCATTCAAGAGGGATTCACAAGAGGTAATGCGAGACTGACATTTGCTCTGCCATAAATGCAGGTGCACGTGAACCAGCTCAAGCAACGGGCTCTTTTTTTGGCTCCCTTCTCTCAGGGTGGTTTGTCTTACCCTGTGGCTGCAGGGTCAGTGCAGCATCATATCAGCACGGTGCGAGGTGCTGGGCTTTCCCTGTCCCTTCCTTTGTCAGCTCCTTAAGGTGGCTTTTCCTGGGGCTATCCCCCTGCTTTTTGGCCCTGCTGGACTGTTTTTCCCTCTCCCCATGACTTCCTATCTTTCAAAATACTTTGTGTTTGTGACAATGTTGATTTTTACTGCAGTAAGGGAAAAATAGGGCTTTTTTTGATAGCCAGATTGCATGTTTGTTTGTTCTTTTATTTTTGGCTTCTTTGGAGCTTTCTGCCACTTTTCACTTTCTAATTGTCTCTTTTTCTAATCCAGGCATTTATGCCCGAAGCAAACGTTTCTTACAACAACTTTTAATCACCTGCTGGCTAGAACAGAATAGAAAAAAAACACATTCTGACTGAAGGACCTATGAAAGTAGGGTAACATAAAGACTTACTTTAAGGATTTCTTTTGTGATAGAGTAGAAAAAAACCCAAGTGTTCAGAGGTGAAAGACCTGGCTGCATGCAGAGCTCTGGCTTAAGCTTTACAACAGCGTATCTCTGTAACTCAGGAGGAGGAAAATGGGATCCCGGTTTATGTTGTGGGTGAAAAACCTACCAAAAAGGAATTGCTTGAGCACGCAGACAGTTTGCAGCTCAGGATAATGCGTTGGGGACTGGCAAGAGACAGGAGATAATGAGCAGGTCTGATGTGCCAGGGAAGTCAAGCAGAGGCGGTGGTGGGCAGGAGACCCTGGTGAGGGAGGCTGTGCTTGCTGAAATGGGATGCTGCAGTACAAGACTGGCAAAAAAAGGAGCAGCAGTCCTCAGTCTCTTGGGGAAAAGGCATCTGTGTGTCTTGAATAACACTGTCATGTCTGAAGATGGCTGAATTTTTTCAGGACCATGTAGGGTGAGAGTATTTTGCTTAGAAGGTATGCAGAGAGTCACGGGTTTGTTGCCGGATTTAACAATGTAAGTTAAACAATAGACTGAAAAAAACAAGTGTTTCTCAGAGGCGTTGGTATCTGTCTCCTCCTCCCAAGGTTTGCCTGATCCTCTGGTGTCGTCGAGAGCTGCAGGGTGCTGAGGGTTGGCTCTGGTCAAGTACAAGAGCCCTGCTTCCAAGGCAGGAGTGAGCTGCAGAGTGACCTGTGAATGCGTTTGATTACTCCCATAATTTCAGTCTCCATGTACACTGATAAAATGAAAGATGGAGACAATGGTGGCAATAGGTGGTGTTAAAATACTTACTGTGAGTGGTGAGGCTTGCTGTTAAACAGCAACATTTTGGAATCCTTCAGCACACCAAGATCCCAGGTGGAGATGACAAACTCTGTGCAGATGAGAGGAGCACCCAGAGTAGTGCTGCCAGAGATGGTTAATGGAATTGGGTGTTGATTCATGTTTACCTGCTGGTGCTGGCTCTGGAAGGAGGGCTTCTGCCTTGCCTGGTGGGCTCTGAAGCCCTTAGTGATGCACAAGTGCTCTACGTGAGCCCTGTGCACTGCCCCAACTCCTCAGTGTTGGTGCTGCCGGCCCCCAGCCACGGACCGTCTCCTTTGTCCGCTGCCGCTGACAGAGCCCCGGCTCACTCGGACCGATTCCAGCCCAGGTCAGAGTTTGGCAGCCACCATCCACCTTGGGCCACATGTCTGAAATCATCTGTTTCCTTCACAGTCATTGTTTCCGAGGGCCTGTTCACAAAAGCTTTGTCTGCCTACTTGCTTCGCATTAGCCCATGAGCGGGGCCAACCCAGGCGTGTTCCCGGGGAGGTAATTCCTGGCTGAACAGGCTTTGCTTCACACAACTAATCTGGTTAAGTGCACTTCCCTTCCTTGCTTTCATTCCACTAGTCAGGCTGCTAAGATAACGTCTGTCTTTGTTCTGATATGAGACCCTTGCGGAGGTACACAGTCCCCCCCGTAGCGTGTCCTTTAAAATAGATAAAATGCCTTTTCTAAATTGCAATTCAGATTGATTTGGATACAGAGGATGGCAGAATCATGTACAAAAGAAAAAAAAAAATCTTTGAAAACCAGAGCGGAAGCAGATATAGTTTAGTAGTATACTCGTTACAGAATGAACAGCATATTGTATGTGCTGTGTTAGAGGTATGTTATGAATAACAAAAGCACTGGAGCATTTACATATTTGTTTTCAGAAATCCTGGCAGTTGGATTTCACCATTCTGCGCCTCTTTGCCAGAATCACTAAACAGTGGTACATATGGCTTCTGAAGCACCATATGCCGTGGAAAACGTTAGCTGATGCCTATACTGATGCGACACGCTATAGTCTTTATTTAGATTTTTTTGCAGTTTTGAACAAAGAATATTAGATCATGCAAAACATTGTGCAAGCAGTATGGAGTAGTACATACAGGGAAACATAATGCATTGTGCCTAGAGAAAAGCCAGCTAAGAAAAGGAGAAGAAAGGGTAGTGTCGGGAATTAGAATGTGCACGTGCCAAGAAATGCATCAAAGGGTGGGACACGGCTTTGTGCAGCCAAGGCAGGAGCTTTTCCACTGCTTGAAGCAGAGTCAAGAGCCAGAGCTCTGTGGACGTGCAGGTTTTGAATCAAGTCCTGTTTCTAAGAGATGCTCCCTGTTACAAAAAGTGGTACTTAGGCTTAAATCTAAGTACGTGCTTCAAATCCCTGGAGAGGAAAGGAAACCATGTGCTTGAGTGCTTTCGTACAAAGTCCTCCTTGTAGGAGCAGGGATAACTCTGCTCTCTCTCCCATATCATTGTCTAAAAATAGTGATGATGAACACAATGAGTTGTGTTAGAAGCATCTTGAAAACAAAATGAAATATAGTTTCCAACACAGTGACCACAAAGCCCAACCTGTAATTAAAAAATGAATTCAGGATTTTTTCACCAGAGTTTTTAAAGCACTTTCTTTCCCCACTCCACCTCACCTTACCATTACTTCCCTCTCATCGCTGATGTGGGTGGCAGTGCCAGACTGAGGGGAGCCTGTTGCTGGGGCTGTCAGGAGTAGCCAAAGGAGAAGGTGATCCTGAGGGGAAGGAGAGCAGGAAGGTGTTTCTGCCACCATGACTTCCTGCCAGAGCAGCGGCCTGCTCTCCCCTTTCACTTTTCTTCTGGCTCCTCTGTGTGCAGACCACTGCTCTGTGAACATTTAATAGGCTTAACTTTAAGCACTGGAGTAGATCAAATGGGATTACTCACGTATTTAGACGAAGATATAGTGTTTGGAGAGGGGGGAGAAGCATCGCATCTCTGTCTCTTGATTTATCTCCTGCTCTTAATGCCACCCAGTTTTAGTGTCTGAGGATGGAAGGTTATGGGATTCACAGAGCCTCTGCTAGAAGTGTGTTGGTATGTTTGTGGTACAGCGAGTGTTAAACCACAAAAAGTAGGAAATTGGGGAAATATCTTATAATTTGCAGACATTAGGTGATTGAGGCTGACCAGCTAACCAGAACAGATACAAATCCAGTGCAGAAACAGAAGGTGGATAAGGTTCAGTCCAGAATGTAGCCAGAGCAGAATGACTTCCTGGGGAGGTGGGAGCAGAAGGAGAGGGCTCACAGCTGAGCTGTGCTGCAGATGGCCAGGCAGGGGACATCAAGGAAGCTATGCCTGTGGGAAGAGCACGTGTGGTGTCGGAGATAGGCACCACCGTGGAACAGTGTGCTCACCTGGGAGGGCTCTTGGTGTACATGGGGATTTAGTAGCACAGGTAATTGTAGAGAGGCCAGCGCTGGGGAAAAAGCCTGTAATTCCCTGCCTGGCTGAAAGAAGCAGGAAAGGCACTGCGAGCTGCCAGTGGCCTTTCACAGTGCAAGCAAAAGTAGTGGAAGGTTTAAGATACTGAGGCTGCCATAGGAATTATCTGTGAGGCAAGAGCTGCATGCATGTGTAGGTAGCATCTCACACTTTTTATGAACCACTACTTGAATTAATGTAAACAGAAATAGAAGTCAGAATGGAAGCTAAGGGAAGGCAGGGCTGAGGGGAACTTTCATTGAGCACCTATTTGAGGTTGCTTTCCAGGTTCACTGGAAACCACATAGTGGCTTAAAATCAAACCTCATTATGTGGTTGTAAATTTATTCAAGTAAAAAGAGGGGAAGATTAACATCTTTACATCTGTCTCCTCTCAAGGTGTTTTAATTCCTTTGTAGGAACAAGTACCTTCCCAGAACTTCTGAGCAGAGGAAAACGGAACCCCTCTTTCCAGGGAATGATGTTTGTAGAAGTGCCAAGCAGGTGCCCTTTCCTTCCACCTCTGGTCACCACATCACTTGCAGGGGAGTGCGGTGAGTGCCCAGCCTGCCCTGGGTGTGCAGCTGCCCCTTTGGGCTGTGAACCAAGCTGTCAAGACTAGCACTGAGCCCACTATGTCATGAGCAGGGCGGCTGTCCAGGCTGCAGCAGGTAGACCCCCAGAGGGGAAGGACACCTGAGCCAGGCTGCCCATTGAGTAGATCAATGCAGCTTCCTCCTGTGACCTGGGTGCTTTTCCCAGCTGTCCTGGCATGGGTCTCCCTGTGCTGGTCTCTGTGTGTCCTCCATGGGCACATGCAGGCCATTTGCTGCATTAGCCTCATTACATTTCCTTTCCAAAAAGCATCCACCACTGTCTACCGTGTGGTTTGGAAAGGGGTTAATGCTTTCCCCTTCCAATCCTCAGCTAACCAGCCCATCTCCCTTGTGCTGCAATTATTAAATGACACTTCACAACTTCATCTCCTCTCCTGCTACATCTGCTTGCTGCTCCCATGTGCAACCCTGCTCACATCCCAAACATCTAAATGCATTGTTTCCTCTGTTTCTCCTGCCAGCATGGAAAGGAGCCATCCCTGAAGCAGGATTGCCTTTGAGCTGGCAGCAGACGAGTGATTGGCATTGGGCAGCACTGCTGAGGCTCTGGCAGGCCGTTTAGCAGAGAACCTTGGCTAATGAATGTCATCCACACCTAGCAGATGTGCCACTGCCTGCCATGCCAGATTTTTGACATAATACAGAGCTGCTGGACACAACAGTGCTCGGGAAGAGCCAGGGAGTGACTTGTGCCTTCAACGTGGCGTTCAGTCCTGCTCGCGCTCTGCGAGAGAAATTAAACCTGCAGAAGGGAGTGAAGCACATCCGCATCCCCCAGTCCTCACCCCTGGTTTTATCGGTGCGTAAATCGTATTTGTATTGCTTTTGCTCGTGTGCCAGGGGATCTTAAAAGAAAAACCCACCACCTTTTTTTTCTGTCCTCTGTGCTTCCAGCCCCGGCTCCTGCTGGTCCCTCCGGCCACCCACCGGGTCTCAGGATGTGGAACCGAGCAAGGGGCTCAGTGCCCCGCGGGAGCCGGGATGGCTGCGGGCAGGTGCCTGGCACCTGCATCTCGCCGCCGGCAGCATCCTGGGTTTCGTCTTTCCTCTCCTGCCCTCCATCGGAGGGAAGCAGCATTCGCCGGGCAGAGCGAGGGAACAGGGGGACACCGCCCCCCGGGCACCCCGAACACCTCCGAATTCCCGGGACTCCCCCTCACACCGCCCGGCGTGGGAGTGGGGACGGGGCCGCCTCCTAATCCCCGCATAATCCCGGGGAGCCCCAGCAGAGCGGGCGGCCGCTAATCCCGGCCCGCCGCCGCTAATCCCGGCCCGTGTCCGTGGGTTCATGTCAGCGTCCCCGCGGGATGGGGGCGATGTCGCCGCTCCAGACCGTGCAGTGGGGTGTCCGGTCGAACCCACTGGCTCTCAGAGGACCTAACTCGGTCAAAGACCGAACTCGGTCATTAACCCGCTATTTTCCCGGCGGGCGGGGGCGCAGGGAGGGGCAGGGGCCGCGCTCCGGTGGGCGCTGCCCGCCCGGTGCTTCTGCAGCCCCCCCGCGTTTCTCCTGCAGCCCTCTCAGGCTTCTGCACCCCCTCCCCGATCCGCCCCCCTCTCTGCCTCCCGCCCCCCCCCGCGTCCTTTTTGGGGTGACACCGTTGCCGTTTCTCTCTGTACGCCCGGAAGCAGCGCGGACGGGGATGCGGTGAGGAGGGGTACCCCCAAACACCCTCCAGGAGGCAGCCTGGGAGGCCCGGGCGGCTGCGGGACGTGTCCTTCATCACGGGGAGCTGCGGGGGGGCGCTAGGGGGTTGTTCCCTCCCAGCCGGCTGGAAGCCAAGTTCAGCGCGGCGTGGCCGGGCCGAGCCGGGGAGAGCGTATGGGGGGTCGGTCCCGGGAATATCGTACCCCAATGAGGAATGCTCCGGCTCGCTGGCTGCGAGAGCTCGGCCGCCCATGCACCGTGTAACGCAGGTTGCTTTGCTGCTCTCTCCAGTTTTTTTCTCGGCCTCTTTATCTTTCAATTGCAAAGCAATTAAAGGTCTGTATGAATCTGCGAGCATCCCTCCCCGCGGGGCCCTCTGATGCCCGCTGTATTGCCCTTTAGATGCCTCTTCCTTTTTTTGTTTTACAATTGTTGTATCAATATAATGCTTCCTTTCTTCCTCTGTCTCTATAGATACAGATATACAAGGCAAACCAAAGGTTTCGGCTGCTATTCAGTGCCTCCTCATTTGTCCCGGAGCCGTAACAGTGGTGCCCTTTCTCTTGTGGCTGCTTTTCCCTTCTTCTGGAGCAGCAGTTATGGGAGAAGCAGATGGCTACTGATTGGGTGAGCTTTGTGGCTTTAATACTGAATACTTTATGGAAAAGGACTTTATCATGCTTGGTTGGTCAGAGGAACAACGGGATGAGATTTATGACTAGAGAAAATAAATCTTTTTAAGTTTCGAGCTCCTTTACACACCCTACGTCAAGTTGCTGTAGCAGAGCCAGAGCTGAAATCCTCAGCATCTTTATTTTTTCCCTCCCCCCACCCCCCGCCCCATCTCTCTGTCCTTTCACTGCTCTCCCCACTCACTCTGTGCCAGGGTTTAGCAAACCTCTGCTAACTTTAGGGACTGCCACTCAGTGGAGCAGCCAAGGCCTTCAGAGCCCCCAGGCAGCACCAGGAAGGGAAAGGCCATCCCTGCATGGGGATTATCCACCTGACAAGAATATGCTGGGCAGTCAGCTCCTGCCAAAGCTTGTCCATGTGTAACTCAGTGGCCACCCAGGGTCCAGTGGGGAGTTGTGAGTGACATCCTCATAGACCCGACAGCAGGGAGGCCATGTGGCTGCTGGAAAGAGATGTCCAGGCCACCACTCTGAGCTCAGGTCTCCTGAGGAGACAGAGCTCAGCACTGCCCAATCCCACTACACCCCACGCAGGGCAGCACTGGGCTGGGAGCTGTGAAACCGTCCCTCGGGGACCCGTCCTCTGGTCGCAGCTTGTCCCCCATTGGCTCATGGCTTCTGTCTCACAACAAGGCATGGCCAGGGGCTGTGCGGTGGGGTGGACTCTGCCCTGGCATAGGATGCTGGTGGTGGCACACGGGGACAGAAAGCCCCAAGGGTGTACAGGAGGCAGAAGCAGATTTCAGTCCTGCAGGGGTTCCCCCTCTTCTATTTCTCTCCCTTTCCTGTCCTTCGTAGCCAATCATGTCTTCTGTCAGGCTGTTAAACACTTGAAGGAAGGTGAAGCTAGGTGAAAACTTTCCAGGTTTTAAACCTTGATGCTGCTGTCAGGCCAAGTAAGGAGGAGAAGTAGAAAACCCAAGCAAAATAATTTTGAGAAAGTAAGCAGCGATATCGGGCTATATATGAACTGGTTAATCAACCACCTGTATTACATTCAATGGTCTACATTTTGCTCAGTAATAAAAAAATTTCTGTGACCCTTTGGTGAATATTCAAATTAGTATTTCTAACTAGACTCTGTGTTTGCTCAGAAGGAGGTAGAGGGGAAGTTTGAGCACCATCAGGGGTGAAGAAACAGCCGAGGTGCCTGTGGGGTCTCTGAGTTGTGAGAAAGCAGTTAGGGAAGGCATGTTGGATTCCACTGGGGCTCCTTGGGAGCAGGAGCATTTGCTCCTTGGGGTGAACCACAGCTAAAGCTGGTATCTGGCCCTTTTTAGATATTTGTGTTTTTGTGGCATGGTGGTGACCTGACCTGGGAGTCCAGGACATTGCATCGGTGAGGTGCAGCTGAAGGGTCAAACGGAGTAGGAAGGGAAAGGCAACCCAGGTGTGTTTGGAAGCTGGGCTGGAAACAAGACAGGACGTTGCTGGTGTTCCTTGGCCCTGGCAAGGGCCTGGTGGTAGGCAAACATCCACCTGATTGTGGGTCTGAGGATTCCCAGTGGGATCCCCATGCTGCTCGGCAGAATTACTGGTGGGAGAAGCACTGCTTCTCTGTGTGCCATGTCTTCAGTGTGTTGGTGATGTCTCTGGCACCCCAGCACAGGGCTTCCCCAGGAAAGGCACCATCCAGGAGCCTGGTGACATGCAGAAAGGATGGTTTGTCATTCAGCTGAGGCCCTGATTTATTTCCACTACAGAGGCTTGTCTGTCTCCAGGGCAGGGAACCATTCTGTCTGCATTTCTCCAGGCACTAGGAAAGCTTGTGGCTCCACGTTTCGTTTCTAGTGGATTTTCCATTCCACCTGGTGTGCACCCCGTGGGGACCACAGCTGGCCCTGCCTCTGGCAGCAGCGAGCAGAGAGGGCAGCAAGGCAGTTTTGAGCATCCCTTCGTGCCCCCTCCCCAGGGTCCCCTGGCACCGTGGGAGCGAGTGTGGCTGGGCTCGTGCGCTTCTGGGAATTCGCATATTCTCTCAGTGATTTTATTTTACCGGTGACTTTATTGCAGTCACCTGGGAGCTGACTCTCAGCTGTGTATGTGCTTCCTCATAGGAGTAACCACACATCTGTAGGCCTGGTGTGTGTCACACAACTCAGGCAGTGTTTCTCAAGGGATGGAGGAGTGTTTCTGAGCACAGGTTGAGCAGCCTCTCCTGGTACCTCTCCTCTCCCCTTCCTGGGTGAAACTCAGGGAGAAAAGAGAAGACTGGCACTCCCGGGGAGCAGGTGCTCTGTCCCTTGCAGCCATCCCCACAATAACTCATTGTGGGCAGATGTCAGCTATTACAGTGGTTAATGATAATGGTGTCCAAGCATCCCCACTCTGCTGGCCCTTTGGCCCTTGCATCCGTCTGAATCCCAGCCAGGGTCCCAGCTAGGGAGCAGCGGACCCTGGGCCGCCTCTCCGGGGCTTGATGCCTGTCAGAGCTGGCATGTCCGTGAGAATTCAGCTTGCCAGCCCAACCCCTTCTAAGCTCAGGTCTTGGTCCTGTCCGCTGCTCCTGGGGTCTCCCCTTGCCCGGGAGTTGGTTGTGGTGTGCTGGGGCCGTCGAGAGGGGCTCGGCAGAACCGGGGCTGTGCTTTCGGAGGGCGGGGAGTGGCGGGAGGCTGCCGGCTGCGGGGGTCCGTGGGAAAGCCGCCGGAGTTCCTCAGACCCGGTTGCCCTTGGCTCTCCGTAAGGGGTTTTCTGCAGGAATAAGCGAATAGAAAATGCGTGGCCGTACCGAGATAGGAGCGAGCAGCAGCCGGGCGGCGGCGGGCAGAGATCGCACGGCCCCGCAGAGTGACACCGCACCCGCTGGCAGCGCAGTAGGGGCCGGATCGGGCCCAGCGCACCTGCGCCTTGTCCCCAAAAATCCTGGTGAGGCATTTCAGGGAGGCCGGGGGAGCGCCGCCGGGGGATCTGCGGGGCGCAGGGCTTTGCAGGGTTTGCGGGATTTGCGGTGGGTGCTCCCCCCGGAAGCGCGACAGACTCTGCGGGGTTTGCAGTGGGCGCTCCCGGCAGGGGCATCCCGCAGCAGAAACTCCAAAGGAAAGAGCCCGTGTCCAGCCCGGTGACGTTCTGAGGGTCGAGGGATGCTGTGCCCTGGGATCCACTTTTAGGGTGCCATCCGAGGCTGGATAAACGCTCAGAAATTCCGTCGCGGTCCTTTCCAATCCCGGGGAATTTCGGTATCTTAGATCATGCCGAGGCGATTTCGAGATCGTTTATATGTCGTGGTGTCTCTTAAAATTCTCGCGAATAAAATTAACGTGTAGGTTTTCTTTCCCCCCACTAATGACAGTAATTCGGACAATTTATATCTTACAGCGAGAGCTGCAGCACTGGGAGAAAAAAAAAAAAAGAAAAAGAAACAGAAATAGGAAAAAAAACCCCACCACATCTGAAGCAGGAATTGAGATCCAAATTTTTACAGACTCCCATATTTTTAATGTTATGACAATCTCCATTTTTGGAGATGCTGCGTTTTGTCGAATTAATAAGATAAATGTTGAAAGCATATTATATGCAGCCTTTAATCCTAATGCAAGGAAAATCGTAATTATGTGGAGGATAAGTGAATTTGAAAACCAAACATCAGCCCACTCTCTGATTGAAAATCCCGCTCTGCTCGCCCCTGGAAAACGCTTTGTCTCTCCTTTTGTTTAGTTTAAGGGGCTTTACATTCTATTTTTAATTTTTTTTAGTGTGTTTTATGTCTGAGATAACGACGATAAGGTAGGGACCGGTAAACACTTTTCCGAGCGGTAAATCCCTTATTTCGGCACAGAACATCTGCGGGTGTCTCTGTTGCCTGAACCTGCGCGCGTGTCGGTGAATGCGGGAGCCCCGAGTGTGCAGGGGTGAGAGCCCGTGGCCGCCCCCGCGCCCCGGAATGGTTAGGAATGGGCGGGAGGCTCCAACCAGGGCTGCCCTCTGCCCCGCTTCGGCGGGGACCTGGCTCCGGTGGGGAGCGCGGGGCTGCCTGGTGCCGCTTCCCCGCACGCCGGGCCTCCTCCGGCCGCCGGCAGCGCGGGAGGGCCGCCCCGCGGAGCTGGGCACGGGCATCCCCATTCGCCTCCGTCCCACCGAGGAGTTTTTTTCTCTGTGTTCTAGAAGCCTGTACTCGGCAGGTGCGGGGACAGAGCGGCAAGGCGCCGCCGGGATCCCGGCGCCGGGCGGAGCGGCCGTCGGGCACCTCCGCTCTCCTCCCCGCGCCCCCGCCGGGCCGAAGTGGAGCTGCGGCCCCAGACCCGCCCGCTGCCCCAGGAGAGGATCGGTGGGGGGACGCGCCTCGTGTTTCCCACCCCCTTCCCCGTAGGTGCCCGGTGGCGGCGGGTCCAGGTGAGGGGCGGGCGGGCGGCGAGCGGGCAGCCCCGAAGGGGTTAACGGGAGGGACGTGGGCTGTCACGCGTCATTGGGCAGATTATGTGCAGCAAACAAAAAGTGTGTGTCTGCGTGCCAGCCCCTCACTGCACCGGGTCCGTCTGCACCGAGAGCCTCCCGCTCCGCCGCCCGCACGGCCCGGCCCGGCATGGAGCGGCGCTGAGAGCCCGAGGCAGCCAGACCGAAGTCGCCTTTGTGACACTGTCGGGGCGAGGATTATCCCCACCGTCCCTGGTGAGTACCGGTGGAGGGGCCCCGCCGCCCCCCGCCGCCCCGGAGCGGGAACAATGCCGGGGATGGCCGTGCTGCTGGCGGCCCTGCCCGGGCTGCGGGGACCGGCGAGGGAGCCTCCGGGAGCGGCCCCGGCGCCGCCCGGCCCGGACAAAGGGCGACCGGGGGGAGGCAGCGCCGCGGGGCCGGGAGGTGGCCCGGGGAGTCGGGGGAATGCGGCGCAGTGGGGAGCCGCACGGGGCCCGCTGCCGCCGGGAGGAAAGTTCAGGGGGGGCCGCTCGCTGCCGGTGGTTTCGTTTGGCAAAATCATTCCTTCGGGGAAGGGATGCGTCGGGCAGCGGCAGAACGGGGAGGGCGCCGGGGAGGCGGCCGGAGCGCCATTCCCCCGGCCTCCGTTCCCGGGGAGGGGCAGGGACCCCCACCGCCGCTCTGGGGGGCCAAGTTCCCGAAGGTGCGGGGACCCGGTAGTACCCCGAAATCGGGGGGCAGCGGCGGCTCAGCGGGGCCGTGCCCGGTGCGAGCGGCGGCGGCCGTCAGCAGGCGCACCGGGAGGAGTACCGGTCTTTTCCCGAGCCAGCCCCAAATGACGGATTTCGATGGCAGATGGGGCGGGGGGAGGCAGCCGTGCGCTAATCGGGTTGGGAAGGGCGAGGGCACCGCAGCCGGGCACGATGCTTCCTCCCTGCCTTCGGCATCGCCGGCTCCGCATCCTGCCCGCTGCCCGCACCCCGCCAGCTGCCCGCCGCTCCCAACCCTCCCCTCGTAACGGGCGGCAGCCGGGGCTCACCGTGCTCCATAAATAAGCGTGTCGAGGTAAAAATAATTACCTCTGCTTGCTGCTTTTAATTAAAGTCTCAGAGGGAAAGTGCTGGATTATGGTAATGAGCAGCCATACGTTCCCCTTGTCGCGCGGAGCGGGAGGTGAGCTGACACGCAATCGGCGACAATGACAAGCCACTGGAACCCACTCGCTCCCCCGCACAACCCGCAGCCCGGCCCGGCTCCGGGAGTTACCGGAGGGAGACCTGCCGCCGCCCGGTGCTCGGCGCCTGCCCGGGACAGGACTTGGCCAGTGGGATTCCCGGGTCCTTGCCCAGAGCCGGCTCTGCCGCGATCGCTGAAAAAACAAATCAGCTCGGCAGAGTTCCCGCACCTCGCCTCCACTCGCTGCTCCTAGGCTGCTTTAATTTTTTTTTTTTTCCAGACAGGAGAAACTGCTCGCCTGCCTTTTTTTTTTTTTTTTTAATTTTTTGGGTTTTTTCTTAATGTTTTATTTAATAACTCAAGTTAATTTTATTTTGTTTTCTGGATCATCCCGGTGCATCCCTGAGTGGGACCCGCTGCGGTAACGGCCCCGCTCTGCCCTCTCTCCGCTCGCAGGGATGGAGGACGCCGGCGTCCAGCGGGGAATATGGGACGGGGATGCCAAGACGGTCCAGCAGTGTTTGACTGACATTTTTACCAGCGTTTACACCACCTGCGACATCCCGGAAAATGCCATTTTCGGCCCCTGCGTCCTGAGCCACACGTCCTTGTACGACAGCATCGCCTTTATCGCCCTCAAGTCCACCGACAAGCGCACCGTCCCCTACATATTCCGGGTAAGAGCCGCTCGTCCCCGGGCCCAGCCACTCGCTACGTCGGCCGGTGCCCGAGCGCGTCCCCGCCGCGGAGAGCAACTGAGCCGGGGGACTCCCCGCCGCCGGGAAGCTGTCCCCTAGGGCAGAGCCGCGCCGGTCCTACTGTTCCCCGGCCCCGTCCTGTCGGTCGGTCGGTCGGTCGGTTGGTCAGTCTGTCGGTCCGGTGGATTAACGCGAGGTTTCAGGTGGACACGTCGGCGGCCAACGGCTCGTCGGAGGGGCTGATGTGGCTGCGGCTGGTGCAGTCGGCGCGGGAGCGGGAGGAGCAGAACCTGGAGGCCTACATCAAGAGCGGGCAGCTCTTCTACCGCTCCCTACGCCGCATCGCCAAGGACGAGGAGCTGCTCGTGTGGTACGGGAAGGAGCTCACCGAGCTGCTGCTGCTCGGCCCGGCCCGGGCCCCCGCCCGCACCAACGGTGGGTGCTTCGCGCGGCCGCACGCGGTCCCGGGCGGGAGGAGGGAGCGGGAACCCCGCCGCTGGGGGCAATAGGGAGGCGGCGGTCGCCTTCAGGATGCCCCGCTCCCGCTCTCCAAACTCTCGAGGGTTATCCCTTCGTCGGCCCCGGCTGACGGTACGCTCTCTCCCTCTCTGTCTTGCCCGACGCAGGCTCGCCGCCCTTCGCCTGCCCCGAGTGCAGCCAGCGCTTCCAGTTCGAGCTGCCCTTCGCCGCACACCTCCGGTTCCGCTGCCCCAAGAGGCTGCACGGTCCCGACACCGGCCCCGCCGCCGAGGCCGCCGTCGTCAAGGACGGCGCCGGCAAGGAGCAGGAGCCCGGCAAATTTGGGAAGCCGGGCGGGCCGCCGCACCATCCCTTCCCCGGGCCCGATGGCGGCCCCGCCGCCAGCACCAAGCCCTCCACGGACTTCCACAACCTAGCGCGGGAGCTGGAGAACTCCCGCGGCGGGGGCAGCGGGTCGCCGGGGCGGCCGGCGCCCCCCGAGGGCGGCCCTGAGGCGGCGGCCGGGAAGGCGAAGCGGCGGTTCCCCGAGGAGGAAGAGCGCGGCCCCAGCGCGGCGCGGG
>WBMZ01018946.1:0-10262 GCA_013400975.1 Atrichornis clamosus | reverse complement strand
GAGACGGCGGAGCCCCCCGCGGACCGCGCCCCGCGCCGGGGCCGGGGCCAGGGCGAGCGGCCCCCCGCACCCAGGGCCGCCCTGACGGGTGCTCCCGACTCCCTCCACCATCCCAGGCAGGCAGGCAGGCAGGGAGGGAGGGAAGGAGGCGGCGGAGGGGAGGAGAGAAAGACGAGGCGGAGTGGGGGGGTGCCCCTGCCGCTCCCGGCCCCCCCAGGTGGGCAGGCGACTGCCCGTCCGCTCCCAGCGCGCCGCTGCGGGCGTCTGGGAGCTGCGGGGTGTGCCCCCTTCCCGGGATACGACCTACCAACCCCTGCCCTTCCGGGGTGCCCCCTCTTGTCTCCTTCTCGGGGTGACTCTCGTTCCCCTTCCCCGGGTGCACCCCGCCTGCCCCGGGCGCACTCCCGCCGCCGGCCACCCCGCTCTCAGCGCATCTTCACGCCTCCGCCGCCCGCAGCTCAGCCTCGGTCACTTCTCCCGCTTTTCCCCAGATCCCGGACTTCGCCCGGGCTAGCGGCGGGACGTGGCCCGGCAGTAGCAGCAAAAGGGACAGAGGGAGGAGAAGGAAAGCTGCTCTGGGGAAGCGCTACTGCACGGAGCAGCCCGACGATGCTCAATTCCCCTCTCCGGTCTCTGGACGTGTGCACCGGGGGCAGAGGGCAGCGCTGCCGGGACGGAGCCCTGGAGCTGCCCCAGCACCCCGGTCCTGCTGCCAACCTTCCCCTCCTTTTTCTCGGAGGAGTAGCTGGCAGAGGAAATGAAGGAACCCAGCTGCTCCTGCCCCTTTCTACTCTCCCTGTGGCCTGAGCCTCTCTGGCTTCATCTGCCTCCTAACAGGTCTTCCCCCACAATTGCAGCCTCCTGCAAACTCCGTGCCATGTCAATATTTCTTCCTTCTGCCTGCATCCTGTGCTCAGCGCACCCAGTCATGATTGGCTGTCCTGCTGATCAGGACTGGTGTACTGCACCATCTTACCTTGGCATGTTTGCTTCATGTTTCATTACATTCTTGTGAGGCTCATCTCATTTGATCCATTTCTCTCTCTCTGCCCTAGAGCAGCATATATTTTAAATCCTTCATAAAAATCTTGCAAACAGGCAAGTGAACACTCTTGAAGCATCAACATTCACTTTAATATTCATACCTCAACTCCTGCCACAACATGCTTGCTGCTTTTTCAGTCATGCTGCTCTGGAAAATGCCACTCCAGTTTCAAGGCAGTCAGGCTGCATAAGAGATTGTTTAGAAGGACTGTAGAGCAGAAAATAGTGCTTGGTGGAGGAAAAAAACCCCCAAAACTTGGATTTTCTAAAAGTATTGGGCTCTGCTAAATCTGAATTTTAGGATATTCATTGCATTGGACAAGTCTTGGCTGATGCCGGATGGAGAAACCTACCCATTCTTGGAGGAGCAAGATGTCCATGAGAGACAATTAACAAACTCCCTTTGCCTCACATGTCTCTGACTCACACTGCAGTGCAGCTACTGCCACTGTAGGTACAGATACATGTGCCTTGTCCTCCCTGATGACATCTCCTCCTGGCAGAAATGGCATTTGCTTGGCTGCATCCAATATATACGTGCAAAGTAGTCTGGCTTTTACTTCTCTCAGCCCTGGAGAGGAGCTGTGAGATGCACAGTGGAAGAGAATACAATGCAGGTTTATAAACCACATGAAAATTCACATTTAAAATATTTCATTTTCTTTCTGTAAGTGATACAATGGGAAATAATGTCTGGAGGATAAGATAGTCAGCAGATGGGCAGAGAGCGGGTCACATCTGGGATGTGGAAAGGAGTTGTAAAGAATGCATAAGGAGTGCCTGTGACTTACCCACCAAGATCTATATTGGAAGAGAGATATTAAAATTGTTCTGCTTGGTCAGCTCATGTATGTTTGTTGAGGTGGTTTTAGTGACCCTTAAATATGCTATGAAATAGGTGCTGGGGCATGATGAAGTGTTGTGGTTAAAAAGGAAATGTGCCAAACCAGAAAACTGCGCACGGACAAACTGGGGATGCACTTTTTATTTGTGCCAAATTTCTACTTGTAGGGACTGTTAAAAATCCACAGTTAAAGGCAACATGAAGGGAGGTATTAAAAATGGGCTTCAGGGTATCACAGGGCAGCTGTGAAGAAGTATCCCTGTTTAGTAAAGCAAAAGGGTTGACAATTTTCTGAAGCTGGGGCCCCCATTTGTACAGACAGCAGGGAGAGGCTGTGCACCAGAAAGGTGTCAGCTTGGCAAGCCAAGCAGCCCAGGAGTAAGAGCATCAAATTGAAAAGCTGAGTCAGACAAGAATAGAAAACAAAGACCTGGCAGAGCTCAGCCTGTCATATTTGTCTGCCATCCCACTCCAAATGGTTGCTTTTATTTAATAAATACAACTAATACTCGCTGGACTTGGGAGCTGCCTGAACAACTTCATGAATTTATTTTCATTGCCACAGACACACTGGTTTTGATGTTGAATAAACTGTGATTTATTTCATCTAAACCAATCCTGACTGTTGTTTGGCTAACAGCTGCCAGCAGTACCAAGGACTGGCTAATTGGCCCTTCCACCTTTAAGAGATGAAGTTGTCTCTGAGGATATGTAGTCCCCAGTTGAATTCAGACTTTCGATCTGAAAGGCACATGCATATACATCTTCCCACCTGCCATACTGTCAGAATTCTGCTGGTACCTGGAGTCAAAACATGGGAAAAAAGCCTAGAGATGAAAGAAATCTGGAGAAGGGAAAATGAAGGTTGCTCTCCCTGAGATTTAAGCTTTGGAAATGTCATCTCTCACCAGGTGCCTTTATTTCCACCTCTGCAGCTCCAGATTCAAGATATCAATCTCTGTTATCAAGGTCGCCTTCACAAACTGAAGGAACAGGGTAAAAAAGGAAGCTTGAACTCCAGAGACTACTGCAAAATCTATGCAAAGAAGCTCATTTTTAAATTTCAGAAATGCAGAGGATCAGTGTCACTGGTATGAGATGCCTGAGGGGACTATTTTTGTTCTTTAGAAGCTTTCTACTCTATACTAACACAGATTAATTATGAATATTTATGTATATAGCACCAAAAACGTGATAAGCAGTTTGTGGACTGGCTTGCAAAATGTGTATATCATATTGCAAAAACCAGCTCTCTGTTCTGGGCTTTGTGCCTGGTCACTCAGTCTTTCTAAACAGCCAGCAAGGAACAGAGACAACATGCATTTGTAGCGTTGCTGCCTCTATTCAGAGCAAGAAGAAACTGGTGCAGTCAGGAACTGCAGTTTGTGTTAGTTTAAGATCAGCACCCTGTCATTCAGAGTATGCCACTGTAAAAATGTTGATAATCCTTTCTCTGAGCTCAGCTGAGCCATTGCACTGACATAGCAGGCAGAATTTTGCTCTGCTGTTTAGTGAGAGATGGGCTAAATTTGGTAAGATCTGCTACCATTTTTAAGATATACCTGGAAGCCTGGTGTCTGTCTTCAAGTTGAGACAGCTATCAAGATCCTGAGCATTTCTGGCCATCAAAACTTGCAGAGTACTTTATAAAAAAATAAGCCTTCTGTTCAGGGGAGACTGCTACCATGAAAATTGCAGTACAAGGGCTTCAAATTACTTCTCTGCTGCTTCAAAAAATAACACAAATTAATATATGCTGCTGGAACTGCCACATACTGCTCCAAAGCTGACAGTAATGGAAAGACTATTTCCAATACAGATGGTTTGTTAGTTGACTTATGCAAATTGGCATATTGGAAAAGAGGAGCTATTGCTAAATATAAAGTAAGTCTTACTGTCCTACGACTTGTATGTACTGCCAAAGAAATATGCAGACTATGTGTAAGGAGCAAATACAGTGATTTCAACAGACTTTCAATACGAAAAAAAAGTGTATTCCTAGTTAATAATAAGCTCTGCCTTTTTAAAATTACAAAATCAAACATCCATTGGAGTTACAAGTGTCATATCACTGTATCTATTTATGAGTCTGTGTAATCCAAAACATGTCTATTATCTTTTGCAGAGCCTGTAAAGAGGGAACTCTGCATTGCTTCAATATTAACGCTTAGTGCAATATTTGTGAATCAAATTGTGGATATAGCAAAAGAGAATCTGTCTGGACCATTCACAAAACGAGCTTTGATATCCTTTTAGTAAGTAAAAAGCTGAAGGGAGACATCAATAATTTATTAGCACTTGGATTACATCCTCCAGTGCTTGTAGTTTGCTGCTTCTTGGAGGAAAAGAGGACAAAGGCAATATTGGTTCTTAGGCTGTAAAGCCTTTTCATGCTCTAATCTGTTGGTGCTGACAAAGGATGCCATATTTTGAGGGCCATTTTGACAAAAAGGCTGATGATCATAGCTCCAGGCCCACAGTGGGATGAAACACCAGCCTGTGGTTGTGTGATGCCTTTCCAATTAACACCACGAAATGAGTAATGTGGTATTGGTACCACCCTGGCAGCAGGGGAACCCCTGCTATAAACAGCAGCCTTGGTGCCCTGAGGGGCTTGAGTTTTAACAGCCCATCTCTACACTTCAGGCTTTTTTGCTTCCATACTGCCTCCCTCCTGTTCCCTTAGATGTCTGTGCCCTGTCTCCTACCATCTCTTTCCTAGTGGCAGTGATGCCTGTTCTCAATCTTTAGATTTAGTAACATTACTGCTACATTGCACAGATAAGCCAGAATTTGCACCGACATTTGCTCTTTCCTTTCAGAATGAAATGTTCTCTCCTCTCATCTATTTCTCTGGCTTGTGTCTTTCAAATTTGGCACCTGTCACCTATTCCTCTCTTTCCCCTATCTTGCTTCTTCTGATGTGCTATTTCCAATACCTGAGCAATTACCATCCCCCACGACTTGTTTCCCAGCTTTTCAACCTTTAAGTCCTGAAAAATCTTTCCTAGTTCTTTCCCTATCACTGTCACCAAGAGCTCTATCTTCCCTTAAAGCATTCTCTTGAGTTGTTACCAAGAAGCACTTAGGAATTAGCAAAGGTTATTCCTCTGCTGTATTGAAGCAGAATCCAACCTCTCTTTTTTCCTGCTTCATCAACCTCCACTGATAGAGACAGAACAGGTAGGACATGAAGGGCCATAGGCAACCTGAGGGACCTAGACATGCCTCTGCCCTTCTCTGTGCACAGGGGTGTTGTTTTCTCCAGGTGTTGACATTTCCTATTGCAGATATGCTGAACAGACCTGCACAAAACTGGACACATGTTCTGAGAGACAGGCAGCAGCACAAGGTCGTGTCTGTGACAGTCCATCAGCATCCTCTGAGGCTGATGCTTGCTGCTCATGTCATTCCAAGCCTGAGCTGATGTATCCTGCTTTTCAGTGGAACTTGGTAGCTCAGCCTAATGCTAGCCAGGTTCTGTCCACAAACTGCTTTGGAGAAAATGAGGACAAAATTCTTTTTGCAAATACTGTAAAGACATCTCAGTTTTAACGGGGTGCTATGGACAATCACGAGGAATTTGAGGACCAGGTTCTCTCTCCACAGCACTGAGGGGCTTTGTAAATCAAAGGCAATACCAGTGAAAGAATCTGTTTACAATATTTTGTTATCTTATATAGGAAAGAGAGGTTCTCAGACACAGTGGCTGACCAGAGAAACAACCCTAGGCTAGGTAAATGACCAATAGCTCCAAGCACCAAAATATTGCACGTGTGGCTGGAAAATGAGGAAATATCTTTCATCCTTATCAGGAAATACCTAATTATCATGGGGCTTGGCCAACTTCTTTCCCAAGTTGAACTCAGAAGCCCTTGACCTCCACAGCTCATGACTTCTGATGCAAAACAGCCATCTGGGCAGTGTCGTTCCAGAGCCAAGTCGATAATTTGGAGAGTTCCCAACATTTTCCCATGGGAAGAAAGCTGGGCAGTTGCTGCTGCTGTATGTCTCTAGAAGGCAGTCTGCCAGCACTCAGGGCTGCTGCCCAGCGCCAAATAGACTTTGAAGAAGCATGGTCCTCAGTGACAAATCAGGATGGAAAGGTGCACACATGCACCTGAGCAACCAGTGCTCCTACATGGTGACACTGAGCAAGCACTGGAGTGATCTCTGCCATTTCTCCTGTAACTGTGCTGCTGAAGAAAAGGGCTTTTTAATGTGGGTGTTGCTAATGGTACTGCTTGCCACTAGCAGAAGGGGGGTTCTCTGGTAGTGAGCTTTACTCTGGTCACTGTCATCTTCTTTGTTCCTGATATAAGCAACTGTCATGAGAGATCACAATAGCTGTAAATACCTCTGAAAATAAATGAACACCACACACACACACACACACAATACTGAAGAGAACTTGTTGTCAGGCAAATAATAAGCATAAGAGAGTACTCTGGAGAGATGCCTACACATCAGCCTGCTAAAAAAGTGTGTACTGGTGAAGCTTTCTGATGACTTCACTTCCATCACCAAATACCACCAGTGAGGGAACAGTCCTCTCCTGGTGCCATGCATACACCAAACCTCACAAGCACTGAGCCTCTGGAAATACAGGGTGTAAGTTCCTATCCTGTGGGAGACTGGCAAAGTAATTTCATCTGTTTATGCGGTGGTAACAGAGTTTAAAAGTGACGCAGCACTACATACCAATGCCACCTCTAGGCATTAGATACCTCTATTATATGTGATAACTGTACAGTTCTGGTAGCTTCCGAAGAATACCTCTCTTCCGGGTGTCTCTTCCACTTTGCTTTTAGACAGTTTTTTCTCATTAGGCTGCTTGTCTCTCCCTGCTGGAAAGCTGGGTGAAGCAGTGTGTTGCTGCGTGAGAAGCAGACATGCACGCCACTGGCACAATCCTCTGGGAACCCACAGCTTTTCACATCACTCCCAAGGAGATGGGAAATCAACTCTGGCCTAATAAAGACTCATGAACAAGTGCTTAGAAAGACAAGGCACAGCTACCTATCACAGCCCTTTACATTTCCAAAGATGAAGGTGAAAACCCAACTCTGTGTGACTGCAGTTAGTTCTGCCAGATCATTTAAATCATCAGGACATCATGATCATCACTGTTAAAAACTCTTGTCAGATCTAGCTGCACTAGCACAGCTATTTAGAGTTGAGTACTTCAGGCTTGGATCCACTGGCAGTAGGAGCTAGCTGCTGTGCAGGCATCTACATTGAATATTCATAGCATCACAGAATGCTTTGGGCTGAAAGGGACCTCAAAAGCCATCTAGTATCAACCCCCAGGGATACCTTCCACAAGACCAGCTTGCTCAAAGCCTCATCCAGCCTGGCCTTGAACACTACCAGGCATGGGCCATCCACACTTCTCTGGGCAACCTGCTCCAGTGCCTCACCACCCTCACAGTAATGAATTTCTTCCTAATATCTAATCTAAACGTATCCCCTGTCAGTTTAAAGCCATTTCTCCTTGTCCTATCACTACCTGCCCTCATAAAAGTCCCTCTCCAACTCTCTGGTAGGCCCCATTTAGAAACTGGAAGGCTGCTAGAAGGTCTCCCCAGTGCTTTCTGTTCTCCAGACTGTACTCTCAGTACGCCAACTCTCTCAGTCTGTCTTCCTAGGAGATCTGCTCCAGCCCTATGATCATGATTGCGGCTCTCCTGTGGACTAATCCCAACCATTCTGGGTCTGTATTGAGCTCCCTAAAGCAAGAGCATTGCTTTCTGTTCCCAAGCTGTGAGAATTGAAGCCTGGGAGAGGTGAACTTCCAATGGCGCTCCCTTCAGTAAATATTCTGACTAGTACAGATGGGTTTTGAATAAAGCACACATGGATCATTCTCATCCTGTTCAGGTGCAAACGTGTAAAGTTTTCCCCATGGTACAACAGTAAGTAATGTGAAAAGAAGAAATGAACAAATCCTGAATGCCAACAAAACAGCCAGTTCTTCAGGAGATTTGCCATGGAGAGTAATCATCTGAGCATATCCAGTGCTTTAAACTGTCTCAAATTGCATGAAATCTCAGGCTTAGGCACTTTGACAAGCTTCCTTTAAAATCTGTGACAGTGGATTTGAATGCATTGACTATGTCGCTCAGATTTTGTCAGAGAGATCCCACAGCAGCAGCCAAGGGACACACTGTCCTCAGCTCAGAGAAGCTGGATTCCAGAAATGTTTTCCTCATTGATAGCAGGGGCAGAGGGCATTGTCAGGCAGGGTCAGCTCAAGACCATTTTCATTTAAGCCTTCTGTGAAGCAGTGACTGTCAAGGACGATGCATTCACCATCTGTGCAAACATGGATTTTCACCTGTAACACTCTTCAGAGGTAGTGTCTGACTGACCTGACTTAAGAAATACATTTGCTTGACTACCCATTCTAATTTCCACAGGAGTTTGTTCTCTGGAGTCCCAGCTGTACAGTGACTTGCTTTTAACTGGGTTTATTCTGATGTTGTAGTGAGGGGAGGAAAACCCAGTATGATATGGATACAATATATAGACAGAGCAAGAAATATCTGTATTTGCTGAAGCAGTGTGTTACTTCAGGATATTTTCATCTAGTCTGATAAGAATGCCATTTCTATAGAAACAACTAATGAAACAAACAACAAAGAGGAAATCCCATGCTAACTGTCAAAAGCCAACATAATGTTCAGCAGATGCATTACTAGAGATGAGTAAATACTCGGCTGTTTTGGGTTTTTAAAGTACACAATCCTTCCCTCTCACACACACAGTTAAATCACTTCACATTGAGCATGGATGTGTGCTTTTTATTGGTGAACAAGTAGAGGTTTGATTTCAAATATCCCTGCTTCACCTAGTCCCAGGGATGCCCAGCAGTCTCTACTCAGTGAGGTGTTGCTGCCTCAGAGTGCCAGGGTTCCACCCTAAAAGTACATCAGAGATGCAGAAAAAGTCATTCAAGGCACTCTGTGTGGATCTTTGAGAATATTTGAACACACACACTGTCTCTGCTCAACTTCATGTTCTCCCACCAGCAAGAAAGCCATCATTGACTGGTCACAGTCCAGTTTTGCTCTCATTTATGCACATTTCTTTAAGAATATGTGCAGTTTCTTTACCACCACAGGGAGTCCCAATGAGCGGTGTGTGACACTGCTGTGTGTAAGTCCCTTCTCTGCTGGCTCGGGGCTCTCACTCTTCCAGATGGATTCCTGCAGACAGTGTTGATGAGCAGTTCATCCACTGCTTTGAGGCAGGATATATTACCATTTCTTCTGAGATCAGTGCTCGGTCCTTTGCGGAGTTAAACCTTTAGCACAGGTGACAACTTACTACTGAACAATTTGTCCTACCAGACTCAACTTGGTTTTACAATGACTACAAAATGAATAGCTAGAGTGGACAACCCATAGATTATGGTGCATGACCTGTAACAACCATGTTATAACATGACCTACAGAACTGACTGACACCCCCACCCAACCTGACCTCAGAGGGTGTGAACATGACCACATGGCAACCACTTGGTAACAAAACAGCAAATCAGTGAAGAGCAGGAAGACCCCAGACCCCAATACTGCTATTGGTCCTCCCTGTCATGTGAGGGATGAGGAGTTTGGATTGTAAGGTTGTAACTGCCCAGGGATTTCTTTGTTTGGGGTTCCTATTTTGAGGGACATAGCTCAAGCTACTAGATATAGTGACTAATCTGTGCCAATAAATCTATCTGATGGAGATAGGAGCCTAGTGTCAAAAATGTCTTTAACAAAAGGTAACACAAGTAAGACTTTTATCTTGGACTGATCCCTTATGATCATTAGTTTTCCATTCCCCAGCAGACCTGTGTGCTGCCCACCACCCTGATCTGCAGCTGCTCTGTTCTCGACTTCAGTTTCTGTCTTCTGGCAACAAACGACCAGGATTATCTCCTTCTGTGTCACCTGCTTTTTAGACAACTCATCCTAATACTTACCATCTCTGCAACGTAGGTAACACTGTTATGTTTGCAGATTTACCCTTTCTAATCCCACCAAGGCCACTGCCATATTGTCTTTGTCATTCTGATCCCTTCCCTCTTATAATCCAGCGAGAAAGCATTTCGCTGTACACTCTCCTGCTTCTCTCTGCTTTGGAAGACCAAAACCATGTTTTAGAAAGTCATGTGAAACTGACTTGTGGCAAGGTAGAAGAAAGGGATGAAGGAGGTTTTCAGGGCTTGTGAGGAGACTGATGATCTTTTAAAATGTCATAAAAAAGCTCTCATTGAGTGAGGAATATTTCAGTTCACCTCCAAAGACTCCAGGAGATGCTCGGGTGAGAATTTCGTTGCTAGAATCACTTAGCAGATCCATGCGAGGATGTTGGTACTTATAATTTT
>WBMZ01018940.1:0-12442 GCA_013400975.1 Atrichornis clamosus | reverse complement strand
GTCTTTCAAACTAAGACAGTCATTTAAGCATCATTTACTGCAGTTTTATTGTTTCATGTGAAAGAAGCCAAGACAGGTGGTAGGGGGCCAGTCTGACCTTCAGAGCGCCTTGCTGAGCATGACCATCGCCCCTGTGGGCCACTCGATGAGGAGGACAGGGAGCTTGTCTGTCCCAAATCCAAACCCAACTCACACCCATGCGTATTTCTGGGTCTGCTTGACTGACCCTGCAAACACAGGAACTGTAGAAGCTCCCAGGACAGGAAGGACAAGAGACACAACTGCTTTCAGCAAGAGCTGCTACCCAGGGCAGTCTGAAATGATCATGAAGCACAACCTGAAATATGTCTGAAAATACTTTTTGGTTTTTTTCAGTGGTAGTGAGAAAACTGTATTAATGTTCACAAAGATGTTAAATTTCGCAGTGGATGTGGCCAAAGGATATCGTGAACCTGGGCAGTCTTAGTCTGTTGTCAAGGTTATCTCACCTTAAACTGTACCAGTAAGGACCTCACACAGTTTTTAGGGCTCAAATCTTTGAGAAACTCATGGGAGTGGAAGGAACTTAACAACTTTCCATTTCATAAGAAAAATTTGACAGGGTGTCAGAAGAAATTTTTCTAGTACGACATTAACGTGCCTTTGAAAGACTATACCAGAAGCCCAATGGTTGAAAAAACCCCCAGCCCCAAAAAACTCAAAGACAAAATGCCCCTTGAACTCAGACTGGCCTGAGCAGAACCAGGCAGTGCAGAGGAGCAACTTGGCACCAGCAGGAAACAACCCAGCCCTCCTGCACCAGCACCTTCCTTCCTGTCCAACTATTCAAACTCTAGGAATACATCAGAGTAAAACAAACAAACAAATAACCCCCATGCAACTATTTCTACTTCGTTTGCTTTAAAATATTTTGAAATGGCTACAGTAATTTAATAATAACTAGCTTTGTTGTTTGGATGAGGCTTTACATGCCAAATGTTAGCCTGGAATCAGTATTTATAGCAGAGTTTAAAGTCCCTGAAAATAGGGATTTATATATATAATGGAAAGGCTGATGATTTTTTGCTGTAGCTATATTAGCAGACCATTCTATAATCAAAAGGTGTTATTCTGACAGGAGCACTTATAATAACAGTCTAATATAGTTAGAAAAGAATGAACTTTACAAGGTGAATGCAAAATTTGTCACAAATATTCATGCCAAAAAATCAAACAGCAGATCATAAGAGCAGTCTATTTAGCATACAATTTCTCAGAGACCATTTGATTTTAGACTTTTATCAATGAGAAATACAGCATCTTCTTGCATGAATCAGACTTTTTAAGTCTTCATAAATTTTAGTAGCTGATGTCTTGCATGGAGTAATTTTTACTTGAAAGAAATTTATGAACAGAATTCAATGGATTAATAAATTGCATCAATAGTAGTGAATGGACTAATAGCATTACACTAATAAGAGGAACTGTACATGCAAATTCAATAAACTACAGGACATTTTAATGCATGTCACTTAGAGCATACTATCAGGATGGCCTTCTAGGGTCTATTAAAAAGATGACAAATTCTGATTCTGCAAAAGAGAGGGGAAATCCTCTCAAAAGATGAAGAGAATCCTAAGAAGAAATCTGGGATTTCTCTATAGATCACACAAGCAAATCCTGTGTAAAGACCAGGATGTGTTTCCCTCCTCACTTGTAGCAGCATAAAGCCAGAAAATGTAGCTTTGTGAAAGGGGTTGTGGTGGAGAAGTTTCCCCAGACCCATCACACAGGCCAGCCAGCAGGTTAAGGAACACCAACCATCTCTCTGCAAAGCTAAACCTGGAGGAACTCTTTCAGCCCTAAAGTTCCCTCCCAAAAGAACCACAGACAATGCAATTATCAGCATTACCTCCCCTAACCCATTCTCACACTTCTCTTTCAGCTGGTGTCCTCAAAGCTGTCCCAGAAGCTCCTCTCCCAACACAGACAGGCGTGCATTTCACAAGGAGGGCTGTGGACATCATGCAATAGATACAACACATATTTTGACAGCACAAGGAATCCCTCCCTGCAGCTTACAAGATCTCACTCAAGCCATGGCTGATCCAACAACCCTGCCCAAAGCCTACCTTGGGTGGTGCTGCTCCAGGTTTTCGCACAGCGCAAATCTGTGGAGCTGTAACTAGGGCTAGGCCTAAAGCAAGCTTTCCAAAAGGAAAAAAAGTCACTGCAAGCTCTCTTGTGAAGTACTCCCTGTAGGGCAATGAACCTGTCGGTCAATAAATATAAAAAAGCCTTAGTTCCACAAGCACTTACATACCTGCTTAAATTTAAGCCTCTGAGTAGTCCCTCTGCATGTCAGTGGGCCTTTGCACTTGAAAGCAAGCAAAATCCATAAGTGTTTATAGGGTCAGGAAATGAAGCACTAAAGTTGCTAGTCTTCTCCCACACCATCTAGAAGAATTAAAAACAAATCCTCTCAATTTGTAAGATTAATTGTAAAAAAAGCCCCTACATTATGTGACTGTTTAAATGCTGTAAGGAAAGCAACACAAGAAAGAAGGGAATGACTGTGGATTTTTTTCTTCACCCTTATTTTACATTCAGTGTTGCCTTTTGCTTTCCCTTACTTTTTCTTGCTTTTTTTCACTTGTAGTCCCTTACTTGTTTTTAACTTGTCCATTTTACTTTGCAATAGCATTAAACAGCCTGAAAAAGAAGCTGATTGTTAGTTACACTGTTCATTTAAAAATAATTTTATCTGAAGATCTCCAAGAGAGCAGAGCTACATCACTCATAATAGTGACTTGGAAAGACAAATACCATCACCCTAAACATCCCCCTTTCCTCTTTCTTTCCATGTTTTTGTTGCTGAACATGACAACATATGTTATGACATATCCCTGTGTCCCAGATGTGTCCCCACCCAGCTCCCTGCACACCCCCAGCCTCCTCACTGGTGGGACAGTGAGGAGCAGGAAAGACTGGCTCTGTGCAAGTGCTGCTTAGAAATATCTTAAATGACCCTGTGTTATCAACACTGATCCCAACACAAACCCAAAACATAGCCCCATCCAAGCTACTGTGAAGAAAATTAACTCTTGCCCAGCCAAAATCAGTACATCTGTCAAAGGGACTCCAAAACTTTCTTACATCATTGCAAAGACACTTAAAATAAAATAGGATGATCCAGTGTAGACTTAAACACTCTATATAAAAAAACCCTCAACCTTTATGGACACTAACTGTATGAACAGAAATGTCTCTATTTCAAATAACTCTTTTTATATAGCAAGATTATTATAAACACAGATATATTTAAGAATCATGCTTCTAGACGTACATCTAAAAAACCCCTTTGGATAACTGCAATCTGTGCAAGATAACAACTGCAGCAGGAATTTTTCAATAATTCATTAAATAGGACTGGAGGATTAGCTGGTTGATGAAGTTGCTCCCTTTGTGGATAATATACTGCAGTAAGGTATGAGTTCTGTCCATCATAAGAAAATGCTTAAAAAAATCATTATACCCAAAAAGTGAATACTAAATGTTGAAATTCTTTCTTTAATATCAAGTGACAAGTATTTCTCTTACTGAGATTGATCTCCATGATATGACTTGTAATCCAGAGGAATAAGCAGTTCCTCAGGACACAAAAGCTAATTAATTTTTCATATCTTATTGTGTTGTGTACAATCATGAGTTTGTTAGAGTTCTTTCTCATTGCTAAAGCCTTATGCAGGTTGCAGACATTTTAAATTTCTTTTCTGCTACATCAGCAGCTGAAGGAATATACATTAACTGTACAGAAATGCTTTTCACTGTCCCTTTTCCAGATTTAGAAAAATAGGACATAAATTCAATGCTTGATTCTGAGACAATCCAGCTCCTTCAGCCCTATTTTTTAGAGTCTGAAAACCAATGAATGCTCGTATCTCACAGCACCTTTTTGACATGCTTAACTGAACTCAAGCACTGCTGATCAGCTCCTGTTATTGGATATTGATTTCCCTGCAAAAGTGACCAATTCCCTACGAAAAGTTGGGTAATTCAATGTGCTCACCTCACAGTGCACACATGTTTCCCATTAAAAACCACCAGAAAGCAAACACACATTTTTAAGGACCTAGTTGTGTTTCTTTGTGCATGTTTGTTCCATAAAATAAATTTTTTCCGTCCCGTGAAATTGAACAACCTTATGTCCACTGCAGACAATGGAAAATAGTCATTGACTTCAACATGCTTTATATCAGGCCCTCTGTACTTACTTGTAGCTGTTCCAGGCACAGATTTCCCAGTGCCTAATGTGGCGTTAGTCACTTGAAATAATTCAGGACTTTTATAACACTTCATTTTGGATGACAAAACTTCTTTCACAATAAATTCTTTTAAATACTGCTTTTGTTCAGAGAAACACGCTCATGATTAATTCACTATGTGTACTTAAGGACTCTTCTCTTCTCTAGAGAAGGTTAATGGTGAGTTTGCTGCAACTAATATCTACAATTTAATCACCAAGTTAATTTTCTGTAAGAACATCAATGGCTTATTTGGCAAAAATACTCGTATGAAACATTCTGAAAAAGGTTCAAGAGTGTAAATCCATATGGTGCACTTTAAAGTTACTGTTCCATACATTTATGGGAGTTGTAACTAAAAGGAATTCAATTTCTTAAAACCAGAGGAGGAATGCTGTTACCACAAGGAAAACAGCAGAATTCCTCAAGTTGATCACTCTCTTCTGGTTTCCTTACAGGTCTGGATCTACAACAGGCCTTTCTTCAGCCCACTTTTGATGTGTTTCCTTGTAAAATTGTGACAAAAGTTCACAAGCAGGGACAAATTAAGTAACATTTGACCTATCCAGTTTTAAATGAAGGTACTTTAATACTTTACAACTATCCAGATTTCAAGATAGAAAGTGGCTTTATTCTTATCTGTCACTCTCTAAACGTAAAAGTTGTCCAAACTTCATTGCTGTTGCTGTTGTTTTTCATCCTGATTTCATCAAATTGAAATACAAAGTTTCTTTCTCTTATCAGTCACTCATAATTTTTATTTAAATTTCTCAAACTTTTGGCTTGAGAGATTGATCTGCCACTGTTTTTATTCCACCTCCCTTAGCTTTGCATCCATATTTTTGCTACTTGGTACCTACCAGCACTGCAGTTATTTAATTAGCTGTTTTCAAAACTCTTGTGGGCTGTCTGTGGCTCGTTCAGATACACAGAGATCTCAAGTGCAGACAGGATCACAGTGAACATCCATCACAGTCTGGCACAGTCCATAGGACTGCTCTTCATCAGACCCTGCTTAAAATGAACGGTTATGCTTGAACTAGTCTGGAGCTTTTAGGAAAAACAAACAGCTACACCAGTATAAAAGTTGCCCATACTAGGGAAGCCAAACCAATTTTCATTGTATAGTTTCGGGGCTCTGGTTTTTAAAAACACTTTACTTTCAGAACGAATTTTTTCACTTCAGCGACCATATTTCAGTACTTCCAAAGCTCCATATAAATAATAATATTAAAACAACTATAATGGAGTTTATAAAAAGGGGCTCTATCTTCTGTTAAACAAGACAGCCTGTCAGAGAAGGAGATAACTAGTTAAATGCCACCGATGAAAAATTTTATTTGTGATGACTTCAATTCTCTGTCATACACCTGGGGGGTTTCCAAAGTGATTAATTCCTTCTCATGATTGCGAGGCAATGTGCTTCCTCACCAGGCTATTCCCACCTTGTTTTCCCATGTCCTCAAGTTCCACTCACTTCTGACACTGAGGCAACAGTCATTATTATTGAGAAAGTATCACCCTTCTTCTGAAAGTGATGCCTTCAGCAGTATCGTAGAAGGCAGAGTTGTGGCCTTGCTTTACGCAGTGGTCAAGCCAAGCTATGGCAGATTTCTAATGTCCCAATACTCACATCTTCCATATTGTGTCCTGCCCTCCTCATCCTTGGCTCAGGAAAGAACAGACCTCCTGACTTCTGGAGAAATTGTTCTTCCGTTTTGTCAATACTTCCTCCAGCATATCCAGAATAAGAAGTTTGAAATTTCAGTAACTTTTCCTACTGTATCAAACTGGAATCCAACTTTTTTAATCTAAAGATTTTTATAACTTTATTTTGAACAGTTGCCAAGTCTCTCTATTTTAGTATAGCAAAAAGGGAGGAAATTACATTTTCTTATCTTATGGGATATTGCAAGAATAAATCCTGTAGTTAAAACTTTAGATCACCACAGAAACTAGCTAACATGAATACATAGGTTCAAAATAAAGGAGAATCTATCACACTTAAATAAAAATATTGAGAATTGACTCAGACATGAAAAATTAAAAGAAAATGAAAAAATATTGTTAGGATTGCTGGACTGAGTTGCAAGTTTGAAAGAAATTGGGATTTTTGTTCTCTAATTATTTGGGCACAAGCTTTCAAAGAGTTAAGATTCATTTTCTTCCTGTCTTTAACTGAATGCAGGTGAGATTCAATAGTTATTTTAAATAGAGTGCAGTTTAAAATTTCTAAAAAAGAAAAGTGACAAGCAATGTTCTTTAACATCTGTTCATGCATATGGAATAAAAAGACTTATTCTCTCTAAAAAATACCAAAGATTTCTTCATCCTTTTTCCTCCTCCTACTTCTCCCTCAGCTCTCAACTTCTGATGTCGTATCCTCTGTTCAGGGAGAGCTGATGGAACCAGAATAAGCAATAGACTTGTTATTCTCAATGGCATGTTGAAGCCTTCTCTCAAGCTACAGCAATAGTTTATGATGTGTCTGATGTGCCATTAGAACTGTAATGGTTAATTACTAGACACTGCAGACACACAAAACCTGGAGACAACCTCTCCATCTCTTTGCAGCTTGGGAGCGGAGGCTTGTCTGTAGATGAATGGGGGTGAGGATGATGAATGGCATAACGTTACTATTGTATTCCAAGTAAGACAAGGCTGAATGCTCCATATCTGGCATTTAGCAAGAATTTTTTAAAGTGCTATGCAGCATTTATTTTGCTTGGCTGGTGTGTTCCTACATTATAAATTCCCTTTATGTATTAACCACTGCCCTTCTGGCAGGGACTTGAGCTGGCTGTTAATGGTTTTGTTGTTGGGGAAAAAAATAAATTAAAATGTCCTTGACATGTCACTGGTATAAATAAATATTTTGAGAGAAGGATGGGAGCCTAGATGCTATAATTTTTACTTGACAGATTAGGACAACCAGGTTGAGAGTATCTGACAGCTAGATACAGTCTGATTTATAAGACTGAGTAGGGAAGCATGAGAGACATATGTATTTATTAAAGATGCACTTCCAAAATGTTCCAGTTTAATTTGACAACTCTGCCAGCTAAGGCCTCAGGAAGTGCAAGGATATTACTCTGTACATACCATCATCACACTACGGTTTCAGAAGTAGGTAAAAATCAGAAATAAGTAGTATTAGTGTTTTAAATTTATGAATTGTATGTACATCCATTAATAGATACAAAACAGGTGTATCTTTTAACAAAATAAATTACAGAAGCTGAATTAGTCAATGTAGAAAAAATGAATATGTCCAATACATACATATACAGCACTGCACAGTATTATGACTATTAAATCCAAATATATATCAGGAGCAATACTGTCATGCAACATCCTAGCATAGGATTTTTTAAAAAATTGTTAAATTTTACAAATTTAACCGTATAGATTCAAATTGAGGACAGAATGTACAAGATGCCTTTTTTCTCCCTAGAAATTTATGAAAAAAATGTAGACATTCTTCTACAGAAACAATAATCCAGTGTGTTTTACTACTGAAACTCAGCTTTCTCTCCACAGTCACCGCAGCTCTCCTCATATTTATCTATCAGCCAAGATTCAGACAACCACACAATCTGTACTTTACATTTGTCTGGATTCCTAAAAATTACTTCTCTTAAAGATGTGTTTTCAGTGTCTCTTATTGATATAACCAATTTTCTAGGGGAGAAAAGAAATGTAATTAATCAGCCTATCTCTTTGGCATTGATCTCTTCTCCCAACATTTCTGATAACTTCAAGTAAGTGAAATCATACCCCTAATATTCCTATGTGCATTGCTGGACCTACAAGGAATCCACATTCCTTCCCTTCAGGACAGGAGTGTAACCACATTGGAACCAAGGAACCAACCGACAAGTGCAGTATTGTAGTTTAGATGAATGCAAAATAAATGTACATGTGAATCACAAACCTAGAGATAGAAACTTCTTCCTCATTTTAAAGAACAAGGCCAAACTTTATGAGAAAAAAGTTCATCGAGAAAGATGGTGACCTTCTTGCATTCTTACTAAGCTGCTACCAAGTCTTCAGGTCCTAAGATGGTGACCTTCTTGCATTCTTACTAAACTGCTACCAAGTCTTCAGGTCCTTTTTGAAATATAAAATTTTCTTGAAGTAGTGGAGAGATGCATCAAGATTTAAGTTTTAAATTTTTTAGTGACAACACTGACTAAAAGAAGTTATTCCACAGAATTTTAATGTCCTCTCTCCCCTGTCCTTCCTGTTGAAATTCAAATTATCAATGACTATTTTTAGAACCTGAGCATGCTGGTGCCTACAGGCAGCATATTTCTGGTGCAAATCAGTACTGCAGCAAGGCCAGTTTAATCTCCATGCAGGTAAGAATGGTAGGTACACACAAACAGCATTAGATGTGTCCAGAAATCTCAGGAAACTTAGGCTAGACTAGACGTTTTCACTATTCAACTAATTTTGTTCTCTATTTCAAAAAAAAAAAAATTATTCAACCCTTACTGAACAAATAACTCAAAAGGCAAAGAACTAGCCTCTTGAGAAAACTCTTCCAATCAGGATAAGTGGAAAATTTTCTCGTATCTAACATAACTCTGCAAAGGAGTCAAAAGGAGAAAGAGGGAAGGCAAAGAGGCAGGCCAGTTGGCAAGAGAAAACCCAAATAAGTCAAAAAGCATCACTATTTTATGTAGTGAAAGTGTTGGACTATTCAGAGTAGCGGAATATAAACCAATCTTAATAACTATAGTAAACACATAAATCTAACTATTTTATCTCCCAAGAAAAAGTTATAATCTTGTCCTACTTTTCTGCAGTCCAACTTTTTTTTCACCTGCCTAAGTTTTCCACTTAGAGATGTAACTGTAACTCTTGCCCTACCCTGGGAAAATCCTTCACACTTTTGCTTCCCATCTTTCTTACTGGCAGCCAAGCACCAACTCTAAGCTCAAAGAACTGCTGTGCATCAGTAGACCATAAATGAGTAATTTTGATAAACAAGGAAAGAAAGCAGTGTACAAGAAACTGATATATCAAACAAGGAAAAAATGACAAGAAGTAAAGGAATACAAACCCAACATTTTTTATCCTAGATTCAATTTCTTTGTTTTTCCCAAAGGACAGCATTAATTTGTGGACTTAAGTTGTTAAAAGTCATCCCTAATAAGTAGGATCACTCACCTACAGGTAGCTTTTGATGAGTTTTAAGTCCGTTAAAGAAAATAATAAATATTTATAGGCTGTTGCTATATACTTCAGGTCCAATGTGTTAACAATGTAACAGGGTAACTCAGATGCGTGCTAATATGCTAATAAAGATGCTAAATGTAGCTAAAGGCACATGTATGCCATGGGTAAAATTTGCCACTCCATTTATGTGGTGTAAGAGCAAAGAACAGAAAAAACTCTGTCTAGTTTGCAGTCATATACAATAAAAAAAGCAGATTTTCAAGGAGGTGAGTACCACTCAAAAATATTTCAGAAACAGAAAGGAAAAAATTTAATCCCCTGAAAGCACTTCTTAGCCCACAGTTGAGAAGCTTATTTCTTCATTGTAAGTAGCAATGATAATTTTAGATGCATTAAGAACTTTTATCTCAGCTGATGACAGCAAAGATCATAGTTACAAATTTAAAAGGAAAAAGCAAGGAAGAAAAAAGATTGCAGCTCTTAAAAAGAAAATTAAATTATTCTATAGTCTGGAGTGCTAATCCAGGCCCAGACAGTATTTCAATAGATTTCCTCAGTTTCAAATCCCCAAATTATTTAATAGGAACTTTTGGGATTTGTTAAGAAGATACAGGCTACAACATGTAGTCAAGTCTTCTGTTGAGTAACCATCTTCATCATTGAGTTTTCCCACTTTTCCTTTTATTTCTGTTTGTGGGTTTAGGCTCAATAAAATATTGTTATGTTTTTAGATAGCAGGAGAAAAGTCCCCATGTGTAACTCGGGTAAAAACAGATAGAAGAAACTGATCCCAGACCCAACCCATAGGTAGTGTTCTTGGACCTCACATCATCATCTTCTTTTTAAATTTGTATGAAAACCATAAAAATTAAGCTTTCAATAGAAATACATTTGCAAACTCAAGTAGAAAGCAGCTTGTGCCATTCCTTAATCACTTTGCAGTCTGTATGTTATTACTGCTATTGAAAGAGATGGCAAGAATACAAGACCAGGGCTCTGCACATGATTAACTTTTTATTCTTCCTGTAACTTGCTATAAACCTCAAATGAACTCGCAGGTTGGCAAGAGTATGTTAGGAGCTAGATGCCAAATTGTAAGAGACATTTTTTCCAAACAGCATCACCTTCCCTGGAAGTGCTTCCCTTTCCCTCTCCTCTCCTTTTTTTTCTCTCCATCTCCCCATAGCTATCATAGCTGGTTGGATATTTCATTTGTATTTAGGACTTAAAGCCTTCAAAAAGTCTTGATCCTAGACATAAAACACTCCATGAAGAGATTTTTCCTCCTTTCAGCTCCAGTCTTTCTTTTTTTTTGCTAAGAAATGCTGCAAAAAAAAAAAAAGACACCAATTATTCCAATTGGCCTGTCAGGAGAGATCCAGGCTGGGCTCACTCACCCATTTTCCATGGATCCCAGAAGAAGGATTGGGGTCACAGAGTAACTGCACACGTTCACCCATTGCTTTCTGTACCATTTTTAACAAGTGATGCTGGAGATGCAGTGCCAAGGAATCAGCCTGGTTGGCTGTATGGTCCTACAGAAACCTCTTCAGCTCTCACATGTGTCAGCCAGGATGGTATCCCTCTGCAGATTTTGTGAACATGCTCAAGGGAAGGTTGAAAGGCCATTGCTAAAGACCATATTTTACATAGCAAAAGACTTAAAATGCCTGTAAAGGGTCTGCCTAATACAGAGCTCAGAGATGAAAGCCTGACAACATTTTACACAAAATTTCTTAGGAAAAAGGAACAAGGTTTGGCCAAATAATCTCTTTGTTAACATGCCTTCAGTTTTTGAAAATCAAATACTCACAGAATGATTTGAGTTGGAAGGGACCTTAAATATCATCTTGTTCCAAACCCCCAGCAGGGAACAGGGATACCTTCCACTAGTCCAGGTTGCTCAGAGACCCATCCAACCTGGCCTTGAACACTTCCAGGGATGGGACATCCACAGCTTCTCTGGACAACTTGTTCCAATGTCTCACCACCCTAACAGTAAAGAATTTCTTCCTAACATCCAATCTAAACCTACTCTCTGTCAATTTGAAGCCATTCCCCTTTGTCCTGTCACTCCAGGCCCTTGTCAATAGCCTCTCTCCATCTTTCCTGTGGGCTCCCTTCAGGTACTAGAAGGTCACAATTAGGTCACCCCAAAGACTCCCCTTTTCCAAGCTGAAAAATCAGAAATTGCTCAGCCTTTCCTTGTAGGAGAGGGGTTCTACCCCTCTGATCATCTTGGTGCCTTCTCTGGACTGGCTCCAACAGCTCCATGTCCTTCCTGTGCTGGGACCCTAGGGCTGCATGCAACAGTGCATGTGGGGATCTCATTCCCATTACACCCAACAGGTGAAAAATGAATGCCCTTGCACATCAGTGATGTGGAATCTCAACAGCATACTGAAGCAGCCAGAGATTTCAATTCTATGTTGATAAATTTATCCCTTTGAAAATGTGGAACATACTTCAAAACTATCAATGTGATGCCTCAATGAGCATCCCTTTATTGAAAACCAGAGTAACGATACAATTCCGGTTACAAACAAATGGCCTGACAATGTCCAGATAGAGACAGTCAAGGTCCTGTTCTGCCTTCACATCCACAAGACTGATTACAGTGGAAGTGGCACCCCATGCATCTCAGGGAATAGTTGGCCTTTAGTTTACAACCCTTTAGGTCCATGTTGTTCTGATGATGAAAGATTTTCCCTTTTGCTGCTACCGACACCATTTTCTATCTATATAGCTCTGGTGAGCATCAGGGTGTTTTGCTCAGAAGGGGGTTAACTCTACCTGCATTACTAGAAATGAGTAGAAAAAAGCAAAATATTGAAAGACAAATTGACATGCTCAAAGCTATTTGCAACTACAAAGAATACTGACTCAGATATCCAGTCCACTACGCTCGTGCTATTCAAGATACCCTGAGAGCTCCTAGATTCCTCAGATATTGTAAGAAAGAAAGAAAGAAAGAA
>WBMZ01018939.1:0-52756 GCA_013400975.1 Atrichornis clamosus | reverse complement strand
GTAGTCCTTGAGCTTTATCTCACCATCTTAATTCCACAAAAGGAAAAAAAAATAAAGAGAAACTGACATATCTCTTAACACATTAGGCTCTTTGTTCTGATTTGCTTCCTGGATTTTCCTCTTTCCTCACTATCTGGACAACTGGGGAACCAGGCTGGGGAACCATGTTACCTGTGTAGTTCTAGGCAGTGGCAATGCCTCCTGTGAGGTCTCAGACAGATCAGACATTCTCAGTCACACTGAGCTAGGAACCCCATCCTCATCAGGTACATCTTCCCAAATACCAGCAAAACCCTAGAATTTCTATCAGGCCTGTGGCCCTACTTAAAGTGCCATACATCCCATTTTTGCCTCCTGTGTTTGGAATATGGCTTTGGCCTCAGGAGATTCATCCATTGCTTTCAAACAAACTACACAAAATAAATTAATCTGGCAGAAAGTTATAGGCTCGTAGGGGCAATCTGTTACCTTTCTGGAGAAGGGTTTGATATCAGCCTGTCGACAGATCAGTGGCAAGCCAGAGAGCCTCTGGTGATGTACAGCCTGAGCCACACAGATTAGCCTGACCTACAAAACTTTGTAACATACAGATGCTGAAGTGATGATAGTTCAGTCGTGGGTTTGGCTTTCTTTACATCCTTTCCCAACATATTACCTTTCCCAAGGATTGAAATTCAGTAACAGGAATTTATCAGTGGCTCTGACATGGTTTTCTAACTAATGGCTTCCCTGTCTGTAGTATAAACCATAGTCTTCTAAGAGGCTGAAAGACTTCAAAGAAACTTTTTTCCAACACATACTTTAGTTTCTATAAGCTGATGTTTCAAAAAAGAAGAGATTTTTTTACATCAAATCACTTTCAGAAAAAAATAGTATAATTTCCCCTTTCAAAAGCATATAATTTATTTGCCTATTTTTAAGACTTTTTATTTTGGAAATAAATTTTTATATATAGGCAATAGTACAAAATACTTTTTCAAGGCAATATGCCAAGAAGCTTTACACTAAAACATTATTTTACTGAAAATTTTAAGAACTCTTACCTTATGCAGCAAAATCAAATTTCCCAATATTACAATTATAATTTCTGATCTCATTATGACTATATTTATATATTAGTAGCAGAAATTTGCACAATATAAATGTCACAAACCCTATGACTATGGTAGAGGATGATGGAAGCCATTTCCTCAGATTCTTGCTCAGAGACTTTTTGGACAGGCATGAGAACTCAAGTACACTCTTCACCTCTCCCTATTGTACAAGGATGTCAGGGCAAGTGTTCTCCTAACCTTGTCACCTCTGTTTACTGCCTAGCCGAGGGAGAATTAATCCGGGTCCAACTGTCCATGGTAACACAGGATGCAACAGCAGAATGAGGTGCAGAACCTGTAAATTCAGGAACACAGGCATGAAATTAGAAAATTCACATTTAAAAATATCAGCTTCTTTTTGCCACTTTATGCAATATTTCTGTTTCTTCTTTCTGTGGTAGTAACACATTAAGAAACCAAAGATTTTGTGAAGTGCTGTGAAAACATGATAAATGAAAGTATCATGCGAAAAGTGTTCACAGCTCAATCACACAAAGCACAAGCAGACTATAAATGATGACAGCAAGACCACAAGAGTCAGGTCTGGTGAGCCAGTAAATACATTCTGGTTACAGCCACAAACATACAGACTAGTGTTTCCTTTCAGTTACATTGGCTCCTCAAATGATTCCTGTATGACATAGGTGTGAGTAACAAGAAAACTATGTTCACTGGTGTTTAGAGTGAAAGACAGGAGGTGGTTCTTGCAGATGTCAAGCAATAGTGACCAAATGGTAAGCAAACCTGAACACTGAAATGAATTCTCTGACCGGCTGAAAATTGCTAGGATAGATCTCCCATTCAGCAGCAGATTCTCCTCTCTGTATCTGATACTCCTAATAGCTATTATACTGGGCATATTCTCACAGTCTATTGTTAAATTTGAATAGTAGTTACAAATACAAGCATTTTCATGAACTTCCTGGGTTTTGGCAGTTCAATTTTTTTTCCTTTTGTAAAGTGAGTTCTGTGATTATTTTTGCAGTGCTTATTGTCTTGACTTTTTAGCATCCTATTTGAAAACAGTAAAGGGTTAGACTTAATGCCCCATTCTAAAAACTTATCATTCATGTATGTGTGCTGTGGGAACTGGAATCTAATATTCTGCTGAAAGAGCAAAAGCCTATGTAGTTGCAAATAATTTATTGAGAAGTCAGTGTTTGGCTGACCCAGAGAAATACCCCTTCTGATTCTCGAAGTACCAGCTGGAAGGTTGCCTCACTTCAGAAACAGAATTTTGAATTACAGCCTTGGCACAGGTCTTGGAGATGGTTTAGTGATAGGCCTCACATGGCGATAAGACTCCAGAATGTTCTCTGAACATCTCACCTTACCAACATACGGTGTTTTGCACTAATAATGCCTGGGTAGCCCTGCCACAGACCTGCTGGGCACAGCCAGAACAGGGATGTTGCAGCAAAGCTCACCACTGCCACCACTCTCATTTATTCAGTTTGACTTTGGGAACTTTTCATATCATTTCCTACAACCCTGGCTTTCTGACCTAATCCAGGAACTAGAAGCTGGGAGGCGAGAGTGCTGTTGAAATATATGGTTAATCCATGGAAATCACTGCATTAGTCACAAAGACAACAATCACAAATCAAAACCAATCATTTGACTTACATATCTTACCGGATTATCACAATTATTTGTCAGATAAGTGTTCCTTGTTGCATTTCTAATGTCCAGACACTTGTCTTGTGTCAGAGATCATTTTTGTAAGTGCAGTGGTAACAGACTATAATCAAAACACCATTTTCTCAGCCTTTCTTCTCTAATACTTAGACTTGAGCAATCGATAAGATTTTGATTTCTACTGCTGCAACTTACAGTGCTAAAGAGCAGATCTGGCTTAAAGCTTGATGATGTTTCTCTGTGCTGTGGCATGGACTGTTTCTATTTAAGGTTACATGACATCCTCATTGCAATTGCTTATACAAAGAAATCCTATACAAAAATCATTCCACTCATTTTAGTTGATTTCAAGACATTTTTAGATCTGCGGGACTACTTGACACTGGATTGTTAAACACCTACATGCAAAATAACAAGGGTCCATGCAGAATTCGATTTGAGAACCTTGGTTGAATCACAGAAATAGTATAAAAAACCTGTCTACTTAAACACAACAAATTTTTTTTTGTTTGTTCAGCCTAGAGAAGAGGAGACTGAGAGAAGGCCTCATTGCGTTTTTCAACATCTTCACGAGGGGAAGCAGAGGGGCAGGTACTGATCTCTTCACTCTCATGACCAGTGACAGGACCCGAGGGAATGGCCTGAAGCAGAGTCAGGGGAGGTTTAGGTTGGATATCAGAAAAAGTTCTTCCCCCAGAGGGTGGTTGGGCACTGGAACAGGCTCCCCAGGGAAGTGGTCCCAGCACCAGCCTGACAGAGTTCAAGAAGTGTTTGGACAATGCTCTTGGGCACATGGTGTGATTCTAGGGGTGTCTTGTGCAGGTCCAGGGGTTGGACTTGATGATCCTGATGGGTCCCTTCCATCTCAGCATATTCTATGATTCCTTGAAATCTGACAACCAGGCAGTTTGGTCCACTGATATGTGTATCTTGCAGAAGGCATTAAACCTATTTTCAATCCATGATGACACAGGTTCTGAATGATATATCCACTGACTAAATAATAACCATACACATCTTCTGGGACTTACTGATTTAGGGCTTAGATTTTCTAGAGCTGAAAGTAGCAGGAAGATGATTATTCATACACATTACATAAAAGGCTCCTCATAACAGGTTAGTTCAGTCCAACACAGAATTACTTATTTTCTATTTTTTTCCCTGAGACAAACACTAGCTTTGAAAAAACATCATGTTTTTGCCACATATGAGCATAAACATCTTACTGAAAGACATTCCTGGTACTAAGAGGCCAAACACAACAAGAGCCAACAGAAGAAGGTCAGACAAGTCAAAAGAAAAATGTAGCTTTTTAAAAATATATTTTAAAATCAGGACACACAATTATTTAAAGAAATCATCACATCAAGTGATGGATTATCTGTCTATTCACATCTGTAATCAAGATCGGATGCCTTTCGGGAGTATATGCTTCAACCAAAGACAAGCTGTTGGATCAGTTGCAAAATAATTCAATGAAACACTTCAGCCTGTGTTGTAGAGGACAGGTGGGTCATCTGACACTTTCTTCTCTCACTAAATACTCATTATGCCTTAAAAATCTGCTCAGTCTTTTATTTTCATATTTTGTAACTTTAAACAGAATGGTGCTTATTCAAAATTTTGGGTACCAGCCATCACTCATAAACAATATTGCGCAAAAATAAATAAAATGCCCAACTTAAATGCAACCAAGTAAAACTATAAACTAATATCTCATCGTTTTTCTACTTTATGAATACAGTTGTTTATTTGCTTTGTATTTGTGTCTGTTGGATTGGTAATACAGCACTGTTTAACAGCTTGTCCGTGACATGGACAGTGGGATTGAGTGCATCTTCAGTAAACTTGTTGATGACACCAAACTGTGTGGTGTCATCAACATGTTGGAGGGAAGGGATGCCATCCAGAGGGACATGGATAAACTTGAGATGTGGTCCCATGTGAAGCTCATCAAGATCAACAAGGCCAAGCATAAGGTTCTGCATCTGGGTCATGACAATCTCAAGCACAAACACAATCTGGGCAGAGAAAGAACTGAGAGCAGTCCTGAGGAGAAAGACTTTGGGGTGTTGATGGACAAGAAGCTCAACATGACCCAGCAACGTGCAGCAGTTCAGAATGCCAACCATATCCTGGTCTGCATCAAAAGGAGCATGGCCAGCTGGTCGAGGGAAGGGATTCTGCCCCTTTGCTCTGGTGAGACCCCACCTGGAGTACTGCATCCTATTCTGAGGCCCTCAACTTACAAAGGATGTGGACCTGTCAGAGCCAGTCCAGAGGAGGCCACAATGATGATCAGAGGGCTGGAACACCTCTTGTATGAAAACAGGGCAAGAGAGTTGGGGCTGTTCAGCCTGGGGAAGAGAAGGCTTCAGAGACGCCTTAGAGCACTTTCCAGTACTTAAAGGGGGCCTTCAGGAGAGCTGGAGAAGGACTTTTTACAAGGGCATGTAGTGATAAGTCAAGGGGGAATGGCTTTAAACTGAAAGAGGGGCAGTTCAGATTCCATATTAGGAAGAATTTCTTTACCGTGAGAGTAGTTAGGAACTGGAACACGTTTCTGAGAGAAGTTGTGGATGCCACATTCCTGGAAGTTTTCAAGGCCGTGGGGCTTTGAGTAAGTTCACCTAGGGGCTAGCATCCCTGCTCATGGCAGGTGGGTTAGAACTAGATGATGCGTAAGGTCCCTTCCAACCCAAACCATTCTATGAGTTTATGATAAATGTGTTTTTCTTATTACCTAACTTTCAGAGTTTCTTCTCAACTGACTTTTGCTTGTTGTAGTAAGTGGCAATTATCTCTTCCTACTTGATTTCTGTACATGGCAGCTTCATATAAAAAGGATCCTATTCCCTTGCTATGGGACTGGCAGTATACAACTAGCATTTGTTCTCCGGCATAGCTTGCCACTGGGAAAGTCAATCCAAACTGACTCCTAGCAAACTGGAGATTGGTGATTGCTCCTGACATCAGTGCTTCAATCCTGGGGTTTTTTTACATTCTTTTTATATCTAGGGAGTCCTAGATTCCAGAACTACACAGTTTATCCATAAAACTGAATTCACTTTAAAGAGAGTTCCCAGCCACCAGAGAGGTCTGACAACTTCACCTAAAGCCTGAAAATGCCAAACGTAAAAAAAACCCAGCATTGCTTCAGGTTTAAACCAGTCTGATGTTTTTTGCTACATTTTTCTAACTCTAAGTGTGGACAATACCTTACATCGTGCTTTCTCATGGGGCCCTGGTTAAGAACAATGTCTAGTTTTGCATTTCTTCTTAGTCTCATTTAGACTACAGACCACATGAAAAACCTAGCAGTTCTTCTTTTTGTGGAGAGAAGGTAGATTTAAGCAATGATGAGCAAAGGGTAAATTCTTGCCCTTATATATCCAGGCCATTTATGGAGAAGCAAATAGAAAAGCTGAGGCATATGGCAGGAACAAAGCCCATCCTGGCTGGGAGGAGTACATGCCAGAGCCTGCAGCTGGCTCCTGCAAAGAGCACAGTGTACACCTCTCCCTCTGTGGAGGTGGCTGCATCGTGGGGGCTGGAACACTCCGTGTCACCCTTCCAGGACAAATCCTTCAGAAGCAGGCAGGTGTAGGCATGCTGTCCCTGCTCCTGCTGTGCAGCTCCCCACTGGACACTAGCACAGCAGGGCAGTCACAAAAACAGCCTCCGAATCCTGCTTCCTAAGAGGTGATCTCTGGGCAGAGGCAGGGACATGTTTGCCCAGCTGATAATTCTCTTCACAGACACAATGTGATTTTATAAACGAGGTGCATATCCGTTAGACTGCTCATGGCAGTGAGACATTTCCTATTCCTTTTCTATTTGCTTCACTGAACAGAGATTTAATTTTTTTTTAATCAGTTACTAGTTGGATAGCAATACAGTAAATAAATATGAGCTTGTGACTCAAGCTCTGCTAGCCCTCCACAACAGGAAATAGGAGCCCTGAGTATTGAAGTGTCTATCACTCCTCCAACAGTCAGAACAGCCTCTTAGTCATAGTAACTAATGGTATTTTTCATCGTAGCACTATTTTTTTAAATGCATCTGGGCTGTTTATTCCAGGCTAAAACCACCCTGGATCCGATGAGTGCTACAGCCCAGCTACAGGCTGCTAATCCCCCAAGGAAAAGCGTCCCTACAAGTGTTTAAGATGACTCCTCTCACTAGATTCTAACACCAGCAACTGAGAAGGTTTCAGGGAATTTTACACTGCTGTATCCCCCTGGGATATAGCAGGGACAGCCTGTGCGGGATGAATCAACGCCATACGTCAAGTACTGTTTGTATATGTTTCAGTGTAACCAGGCAAAGTCTTTTAACTTTCCATCCTAAAGCCCAAGCAGTACTTTCCTGAATGTCAGCCAGGAAAATTTTGTAGATTTGGCAGTAGGACTGTGGGAAGCCTGGTTGAAGACCAGCCCAGAGTACTGGAGCAGAGGCTTTATATAAAGAGAGAGAATCCAAACACCTTCCTTTGTTTCACACTACAAACGAATACAAATGGAGCCCTGAGATTGCAATCAGGCTCCATTGTATAAGCACAGGCCTTTCCATTACTCCATTACAGCTTTTTGGCATGTAGAGCTTCATTATTTTTCAGCTGGAAAACTAATTAAAATGAACTCTTTTTTATTTATCAGAGTGTTAATGCTTCAGTTCTCGAGTCTCCACTGGCTTCCAGCCATTTAATTTTGGTCCCTAGGGCAAAGCCTGACAAATTAAGATAAAGCCATTACTTAATGTTCCCCTCCTGAGAGAAAACAAGAAGTATTTCCTGTTCTTATTAATTGCACGAAGTCAATTTCTATGGTAAAATTTCAGCATGATCAGAGCCTTTGCACCCAACATCTGTCTCCTCCTGTGCTCCCCACTCAGCTGCAGTGGCTGAGGCAGGGAGCATCGCCAGGTTTCAGCTGGGCTTCCCTCAACACCCCGAAAATCACAGGGTGAACAAAAGCTTTGCTCAGGTGCTTGCCCTTTGCCATTTGGAACTGCCCTCTCCAGTACCTCTACGGTATTTTTGCTCTGAGTGCTGTGCTTTACCTCCAAGGAGAAGCCGGCCCTGGGGATCCTGGCCATGCCAAAAGGCTTAGTCAGAGCTGTGGTATGGGCACTGCCCACTACGAGTGCATTCAAAGCAGCCAAAATCCACCTCCTTTCTTTTTTTTTTTCCCAATGTGTGTATCACAAAAGTTCATGCACTTTTCACGTAGTGTGTTGACTTAACCGGTACCTGTCCTCCCCAGCCTCGGAGCCTGGTGCAACAGGTAACAAACAGCCCCTTCCCATGGCAACACGGTTTAATGCACGAGGGCCGTGGGAGGACTCCAGCGAGCAAACAGCCGCTGAGCCGCAGCTCGGGAAAGCAGCCAGGATGATGCAAAAAGTTTAGAAGGGAAGCAGCAAAACAAACAGAAAGGAAACACAGCAATGTATCTGCAGTTGGGAGGGGACAGACAGAGAGCAGCACCACTGTGTTTTCCTCCCTATCAGTGTCTCTGGTACAAACCTCACACCCCTTGGCCACCAGAGCTCTGCCCAGCACTGCTCTGCACTTCAATGCTGTCTTTATTACATTCTTACATTTAAACAAAGCTGACACCATTGAAGCCCAACTCAATAGCAGAAGTTCGCCCAAATGTTTTCGTAAAGCCAGCTTGTTCAGGGAAAGACTTGGCCAGACAAGGAAACAGTTTGCTGAGTGGTCTTGAATTGCATTATCCAAGATGTGTTGCCATGTTTGGGACTGAGAGCAGATGTTGCAAAATGTCTGTTGCCTCCCTCCTAGGAGCACAGGGCTGGCACACTGGGCCAGGCTGTGCCAGGGCCCGGAGGGATGAATTTGCTCTGTGATCCCCCTCAAGACTTGGCACACCCTCCTTCACAGGCCGTGCTGGTGCAAGCCTTTCCAAGGAGCCAGAAGCAGCTTGCACAAGTGCCAGCACACCACTGCTGTGCTGACATGTGACAGGGCCAGCACCTTTATCCTCTGCAGGGACAGGCCCTTCCACACAGCCTTCTCCTGTCTGAGTCAGAGTAAGATCCTGCTGCCCGGCCGGGGCTGCCCAGAGAGAGCAGAAAAACACAGCCCTGAGGTGCTCCCAGCCAGGGCCACCCCACGGCGTGTCCATGCCACCACTGAGGCCATCAGGTCCCCTAACGCTGAGAGCAGGAGGGGAAGCTGGGGAGGAGGTGGCTGTTCCACAACAGCTTGGATTTGGGACAGGAGAGTGCTGGAAGCCCCATCCTCCTGTGTTTCTGGGGCAGGCACAAACAAAAACATCCTCGAGGGCAGATGTTTGGAAAGGAAGTAAAGCACGCAGCTCCACTTCGGATAACTTACACCAGGCAAGGAAGCAGCTGAGTGAGGCATGCAAAGAACAAAACCTATTCACCAAAGACCTTCACACTGCCAGAGTGAAAGGCAATATACCCCTTGCTTACCTTACTCTCCCTCAAAATGAGCTGTTCTTTGCCGAATTTTTTGTAAGTGTTACTAATTAAAAAACACACATGGGATTTGAAGATGTCCTTTTAACTCTTTTAAAACCTTGGCATTTTAGGGTGAATTGTTATTGTGTATTTACAGTTTTGTAGAGAAATTCATTGCCCATCCTCAGTTTTATTATTCTCAGCACAAATCTCTTACGGGTCATCTTGTCCTACCACCTATCCCTGAATTCCATACAGCTGAACTGTACTGGGGTACATATGCTGTTATAGTAGCAGGCAAAGTTATGAAGATTGCAAAAATGCCTCCTGATACCATTTGAGATGATTCAATAGATTAAAACTCAGAAGTGAGCAACACTGAGAGTCTGGAACACATTTTGTGCTAAAGTGCTTCAGACAGGTTGCTACATACCATTACAGAAAAACTCGTAACAGTCAGTGCTATGTGACAAACACTACTTAAATCAACATAATTTAAGTAGTTGTTTTCACTAACCATCCTGAGAATTACATTTAAAAGTGTTATCTTTTGAAATGTTTTTGAAGAAGATATGAGAGGCCAGTTTTGCCAATAGCTTAAGCAGATGCAGTTTCTGTGTGCTTTTAAGTCAATAGGGAATTTGATCCCTTTTTATTTTTTCACATGCACGCTTTAATACCCCAGCTGTCCAATAAGAGGTCAAGGGAAAACACATGTTCTCTCTATGTAAAAGATTTTTTTAGGGCATTTGTATTGGGAAATTCTTCTGCTTGCTTAATAGGAAGAAGGGACTTGAATATAGTAGAAAGGTGAGGTAGGATGTACTTTTTGAAGTCCTTAGGAAAATCACTAATACACTATGTTACAAACCCCCAACAAATCCCATTTCCCATGGACAACAGAGTTTTTTTGGAACTTTGTAGTTTTCTCCACCCTCTCAAGGTGCTCTGTGCAATTGTAGAAAAAGGAACCACTCTTATAGTTCTGGATGTGGAAGCTGTGTGCATGCTAAGATCCTACGGCTCAAATGCTTGGGATCTGAAGGCAGGGTAGAAGCAGGGATCTAATGATGGACAGCTGATAATGAAAGAGCAGTAATAAAGAATTATGTGAGAAGGAGAGTCATAGTGCAGCAGGCAGTAACAGGGAAGGGCATGGGAAAAGAAAGGAGGAAAGAGGAAAATGAACTGTCAGCCAGATGACTCATCTGGAGTGCAGGAAATAGAGAAAACCTGATTTCTGGTCCTTATGGTTTCTCACATACTGTGTTGCACAGATTCTTAGTGCTTCCTCGCGCCCATCCCTCTGCACAGTAAAAAGAAGAAAGGTAAAATGCACTCCTGCCTTCTCTGCCCATGCTCCCAACTCGCATAACACATGGATTGGCACTAAGGATACCCACCTGGGAGTACTCAGCAGAGATATACCATTAGGTATTTCTCTAGACATAATTACTAATTACTCAGTCCTGAGACAGATGCCAAGATGTTTTTCATTAGCACAGAAAGACCCTGGGGAACTTTGGAGTTGAAAAAAATCAGCATTAGGTGGTGTTTGGGCATCCAGAGTTTAGGCAGCTGAACAGGAGAATTCAAAATCTGCTTTTCAGCTTACACATCTAGGGTCTATGTTAGAACTTTCCTGTAACCTCTCCAAACTTCCAAGTGCTTCACTTTGCACTGCTAGCTGATATTTCATTGACTTAGGTGTTTATATAACATTAATAGGAAACCATGTCATTTTAAGCTGGGTTGATTAAAGGCATACATTACTAACACTGCTATAATTTTGCTTCTATTTGCAGTTTTGATAAGGGAAGAGGCAAAAGCTTTTTTACTGTCAAAATGCCATTATAGCCACTGTTAAATATATCATCACTGGTTTTGGCTCTATAGGAAAACTAGCAAAACAAAGGGATGGGAATTTTGTTGAGTATAACCAAAGTCACAAGGGAGCTGGAGAAGAGATGGCACCTCTGTTTTGCAATCTTGGGAACCCTTATAGCCTTGAGGCACACAATTTTCAACAGGATCCAACATTTTCTCACAGGATCAGATGTTTAAATGAATAATTTCATCTGAATTGCTGTTAGCCATAAAAGTTGAGAAAATAAAATATATTAAATATGCATAATACATTACAGGAATGAGGGTAACACATGTAAGCTGAATCCAGTTTTCGTGGGCAAACACAGAAGGAAAGACATAGTAGCCTTTGTTGATGGAAAGTTGTTTAAGTATGTCAACATCCACACAGCCTTGGATTCTCTGCTGTGGTTAACTGCATTTGATTTTTGTATGGAAAGACAGCTAAAAGCTTTCACAACAGGCTTTTTATTTCCTCTCCTTTGGGAAAAGGTAAGCTCCTAACTTGAACAGATGTGATATTAAAAGTCACACTCTTAATTGCACTACAAATAAAAAAAACCCCGACAACAACAACAGCAACAAAAAAAACCAGACAAAAACCAACAACAACACAGCAAGAAAGCAAAACAAATAGACAGGTTCAAAGTGCAGTATTTCTTGAAAGAGGTTAACTTACAGGAAAAAGACATTTAAGGTTAAGAAGTATGATTTATTGCTGCATACTTTGTTGTCAACAGAAAAATGCACAGATGAAAACATAAAGACATAAAATATGACACTGTCGAGTTCACTTACTTAGTTCACTTTGTTCTAGTACTTACCCCCACAGGTTAGAAGTGAGTGGATTTGTGGGTGGTTTAGGAAATCTAGGAATTATCTGACCACGTGAACTCAGGTTTCAAATAATTTTCTCAAGACTCAGTGTTTTCCCTCGTGATGCTTCTTTCTTTATACATAGAATGTTTCTTTTTTTCAGATTGTTGTGTGGAGCTTAGCATGGAGCAGGATGTGCACCCGTGACCCTGAGGTGTAATGGCAGTGTGCGAGGAAGGTGGGCTAAACACCTTGCTGGACCTGCCAGATAGCTCCATGAGTGGCACAGGGTGCTCTCCCTGCCCAGAGCACAGGTGCTCAGGTGATTGTAATGCTCTATGTGTCCCTGGCATAAAACCATGCAGTGCCCGCTTTTTGAATGGTGTGCACAGTTCTGGTTTCCTAATCTTAAAATGGTATAGGGGCTCGGGAAAACAAGTAAAGAAATGCTGCCTATATGATCCGAGCCATAGGGAACAGCTCCTGTATCAGGAAAAAAGAAAGTTAAACAGCCAAGCACAGTTTCGCTTCATAGGAGAGAATATTGGTGAAGATTTAATAACAGTCCCTACAGTCACCAGTGATGGAGAGCATATCAGGAAAATGCCTTCCTCAGCTATGGAAATGCTACTGCAGCTACAAGTTTACAAGAACTTAGAAAGCAACTAGACAGATTGCTGGAAGAAAATACCTCCACAAGAAAAGGCTGCCCATTTCAGAGTCCAGTCTTCCCCACAGCTATTTTGGGCATTTCAAGCACTCCAGAATATCCTTTCTCTATATAAGGCCATAAAAAGCCTTATAGGCCTCATTTTTTCAACATGCAAGACGTAATATTTCCTCCTTTGTGTATCTTCAAAGCAAGCCCAGCAGAAGAGTGTCAAGATTATGTCCTTTTCCCTTGCTATACTGCAAGAAGGGCAATGTGTTGACTGTAGGAGCTGGAGCAGGCATCCAAAGCAATTCAGAGAGCAGGAACTGACTAAAGCTGGAAGCATTTGGGCTCTCTCCAGCTTCTAAACCCAAAGCTGTACCTGCAGCTGCAGGATCTAAATACTTCAGTGGTGAATACCTCCTTCTGGAAATTCCCCACTACATAAATGGAAAATAGTACGTAGGCACACACAGAGGTACATACCAGTAAAGGAATGATGAGTACTCGTAAATGTATTTGAAAATATTTCTCCTCACATTTTTCTGGATACACAGAGCATCAGGGAGATGGAGCAATCATTTTACTCAGAATAAACCATTTGACAGCTTCTACTGTACATCGCAGTGGTGTGCATGCAGGTGTTATCTTTGAACACTGAGTGATTCCTCCAGAGTGTCTTGTTCTTAGCAAGTATCTCTGTTTATAAAGAATCCTGGAAAAATCACATGAGAAACTGAGTAGGTTTTTTTTCTCTGTGTTCTCTACAACACCTTTTCATGCATTTGGGCTAAATCATGCCAGCTGATAAAACCACTGAGTGTTGATGGGAAGAAAACCAGGCTATTATTTGAATATTATGAATAAAATTAATGACTGTAGAAAACAAAGGCATTTTAAAGTGGTCTTTTGCCTTAACTGAAATCCTAGGAAGTAGCACAGAATAGCTGTAGTAACTATTGCTCAGATTCACCCTGGTGCTGTTTTCTGAATGCTTGATTTATATATCAATATAGGCAAACAGAGCTGTATGATTATTGAATTAAGAATAAGCACACCCAGCAAGAGTTTATCACCCCTAAAAATGACAAATTAGAGTGCTTTTTTTTAAACACGTAATAGTGGATCCTCTGTTAAGCTTATAATTAATGAGTTATACTCATGGATCACCTGGGTGCTATAAAATTGCTCAAAGCTACTCTCTGTTTGTCAAGCGTAAACCCGTGATGTTCTGGGACAAGCCATTTTCTCTCCAAACCAGCCCAATATTTGCTTCAAAATCTCCACCAATGAAAACCTCTTGTCCCTTGGGGCTCCCTGAACAGCTGTGTGCAGGCACAGGACACTGGCTTTCCAGGGAAAGCTCCAGCTGAACGCTTTCTGCAAAACTGAGGCAGCTTTAAAGGGAAACTGGGAGGTCCCTAGAAGGGTGGCTCCCACAGACAGCTCTTCTGAACACACAAACATGGCTTCAACAAAACTCAGTCGTTGCCCTCACCCCTCCAACAGTGCTGGGAGCCCTGACACAACCCCCACCACCCTGCAGCAGAGACCCAAACAATAAAATACAACTACAAATGACCACATGCATTTTAAGGGGAGCAAAAATATAAAATATAAGAAAAAGCACCTTGAAGAGGAATGTTTCTCAGTGATGGGAAAAATGATTGCAATGTATGAAGCCCATGAATCATTTTGAGATCTTCAGTCAGATAGATAAAATATTATTATTATTACTTCATGTAGGTAATGATTACATTGCATTTGAAATAGCTTTGTAATTTCCTGTGTAATGCTACCCTTAGGTCTCTTCTATATTACTGCTTTTCAATTATGTTTTATTTTTCTTCTTGAATATATATGTTTTGAATTATTTTTCCATCTGATGTATCAGTCCACAATTCTTCAGATTGAATCTTATTTTCATATTTCCTGCCCACATTTCTACAGTGAGGAGTTTATTGCTTTGTAAAGCTGAAAAAAAAAAGGAAATAAATAATAAAATAATGTTCATGTCATATGTTCGTATTTATGTCTGAAAACGCACAGTCCTTGCTACAAGCACTTTTTAAAACATCTTAGGGACATGCCTCAAATTCATTATCATGCACATAGTCTGTGCACTCAGATTGAAAAAAACCCCAAACACACCCAGACTTCATAATCATATATAGCTGTCTAAAAACCCTTTGAATTGCAAGGCATATTCATGCCCAAAGGAGGTGGGTAAAATCCAGCTCTGCCAGGCTAAGAAATGGAGAATTTCAAGGTCAGTGGTGCTCCAGAAAAATTCTCCAGCATTGCTGTTTACTCCTTGCAAAATTAAATCACAATCTCAGAGCACAACCATAAATCTATAGAGGGATGAACCTCCCCAAAAACCAGCAGCCAAGGGCAAAAAAATCCCCAAGAGGAAGATCAGACCTCGGAGCACAATCCAGGCCTGGAACAGGCAAGCATCCCAGGCAGCACCGGCAAGGGGACCAAGAGAGACCGTCTGTATCATCTCAAGCAAAACTGTCCCTGAGTGACCACAGAGTTCTAAAGTCTGCAGACTCAGAACACTGGAGGTTTCACTTATTGAGCTTCCCTTAGCTGCAGGACACACGAAAATTATCGCATGGAAGGATCAGGAACTTCCTTATTTCTACATGCAGCACCTTCATTTAGACTTCAATGATGTTGTACACAACCAAACCTGATAACAAATCTTACAGGGACTTCTTCATTTCTTGACACATTTGGCATTATCTTCATATTAGCACCAGGCACATGGTCTGACTCTTGGGGCTGTCCCGTGCAAGGTCAAGACTTGGACTTGATGATCCTTGTGGGTCTCTTCCAACTCAGATTATTCTGTGATCCCATGACTCAGTGGCCCTTCCCTGCGGTCACTTTGCAGTCTGAGTTACATTGCTCATCTCAGCAAAAATGTAAATTAGTCTTTCGAAAAATCTTTTCCGTTTGACTGGTAGTGACTCAGGGAACAGTTGTAACTAGAATTGTTTTAATATTTCTTTAGTAAAAAAGATAAAACAGACAAACAAAAAGAAAATAGTAGAGTCCTTAGGAATAAGGATTTTTCTATTTTCTCTGCAGGGTTTATTTTCATCTGGTTGTTTTTTTAAAATTCAAAATAAAATAAAATGTCTGTTATAACCTTTATAGGGCTTTAAAAATCTATAATTAACTTTTCTGAAATGGATGCCATTGCAAGCAGATGGTAAATAGCATTTAAAAGCAGAAATTTTATTAAAACTCTTCAGGGTCTATTAAACTGACTGTCACACTCTCCTGTCTGTGCAAGGATGACAAGAGCTGTATCGTGAATTGCCTTCATGCCTGCTTCTCAGTCGTTTTAAGTGAACTGAGGCTGGGATGAGCTATTTGCCCTTCTCAGGTTTCTTTTTGCTTTTTTTTCATCAATCCAACAATTTTTGTGATTCTTTCATTTTCAGGGCCACAGGTTCCCTAATGAAGTGTATTAATTTTAGTAGCACCAGAAAGAAGAAGAAGTTCTAAAATATCCAACTGGCAGCACTGGGAATCACTGCAGCAGTTTAATAAGCCTGTTTTCCCTTACTAGTCTAAAATAAAACTTGGCACATGATATTTGCCAGCTGTTGTACATTTGCTGCCTTAAATACATTTTTATTGTCAATGAAGCACTGTGAAGAACCCACTCTTAGCCTTATTTGGATTAAACTTTACACCATGCCATATCAGATCTCTTTTTTATTTGCATGTCTATTTGCTTTGTTCACTTATTTATATTGGACACAGATATGAGCAGTGTCCTGTATTCTTTTAATTAATACAAATTGTTATACGCCTGGAAAAGTCACATTTAGTTCTTCTATGGTGGAAGACATTTTAGAATATTTGCAAGTGAAAATGTTGATGTGAGACCGTCTCTTCACCCCAAAAGAACTGCAAACCCTGTTTGTAATTAATTGCCATATCTCACAGGCTATAAAGCCTGCCACCTACTGCACCTCCAGGATTTCTAAGGTAGACATTATTTAACTTCGCATGGAAAACTTGCAGCTGCATATCAGTCACATTTTAGCCACAAACAATTCAACTGCTCAGCTTTACATCAAGCTAAATCCCCACCCTTTACAGTGAGCTTTTACAACAAGACTGCACACTTTCTCTCCCTGAAGACCCTCATTGAAGAATGACAGTGGCCATTAAACTGTAGCAGAAGCAGCAGCACAGGGAGAAGCTTCTTCCCTGCTTAAGGACTGGGCGCTTGCCCGTTCTGGGCTGCACCATCCTGGGCTGCATCCTGAATTGATGCCCATTATCCTGCTTCTTCCAGGAGGAGTCTTCAGGCCTCCATCATGTCACATGCCCTGATGTTCCGCTCCAGAGTGATCCACAGGAGAGGCTCAGGTGTAGTGCTCTCTGTGCCCCTGCTATGTCCCCTGGAAATGGCTCCTTCCCCACCTGGAGCTTCCTGGCTCCCACTAGCCTGGTGCAAGGGGAGCCCGGCACCTGTTTGCCCCACTTCTGCCAGTGCCTCAGAGGCAAAGCTGCTGCATTCATGTCCCTCACCGTGTTTGTTAGAAATGTCTGTGGCACTAAGCCCTCAGTACCCTGTAAGTGGGGACATTTTGGTTTCATGCTGTGCAGTAGGAGAAAGAGGCTGATGTTGGAGTGTTTGTAGACTTAGAAACACAATGGTCACACAGGTCTAAACAGAAGTACCAAAGCCGATCAAAACTGCAGGCTTTGACATTCCAGGTTTAGCATTTTAAATGAGTTTCCCTTCAACAGTAGTGACATAAGAAGAAAAATAAATGTGTTCTTTTAGCTCAGTTCAGATGCCAAACAATCACACCTTCTCACAGAGCAAACGGCTCAGGAGAAGTGCAGAATTCAGAGAACACCCTGCAATGTATCTGTGTCCACAAAAATAACATTTAACCGAAACAGACAAGAAAGCAACTGAAAGGGTGTTTGGCAAACTTTACCACATCTTAATTTTCATTCTAGGAGCTTATAATTTCATAGACAAGACTGTTTCATGTGAATGCAATGACAAATATGTTGGTGAAAGTAGTTACCCTCTCCAAGCCACTGATGACATTCATTCACAGTGAAAGATCTGATAAGAAGAACATTGTGCCTTTTTCAGGAAGGCTGCACCAGTCAAGGTAAGTGTAACAGCTTGTTAGTGACAAACAGACAACAGACTTTTTGTCTTGTGGCTGTTACAGAACCAGAACTATGTCTATATTTATTCCATACAGTTACTGTTGCTCTCAGAGCACAGCAGGAAGAATATCTGTGAGCTGCTGTAGCAGTGTGGCCTGAAGACAAGACCAAGGTGATATGGTCAAAGACAGGCTCCGCTTCATTCCCTTGAACAAAATCCTAAGCTTGCTTGCCATTGGCTTTGTGGTGACTGTCACAGGGGAAATTCCCAGTCACTGGCCATCTGACGGCATCACAATATAAAAAAATTACTTTTCACAAGACATCACTTCTGGTCCACACTTCCAGATCTTCCCAAGATATAAATGACACCTATTTAGAATAAGGAATCATAAATTCTCATCTTCCCTCTGCTGAACAGTTAAGAGCAGTTCTGTGCCTTTTCTAACCTTCATGAGCAAGCAGATAATTCTCCTGTGAAAGATTACACCAGTTTGATAAAGAAAATATATCTCTAGTAAGGCAGATTCAAATCTCAGACACTACTTCCCTCTGTGCAAAAGTATTTGCCACTTACAGCTCTATCACTGTGATAGAGTCACACAGGCAAAAGTAACTCATCCTTTAAAAGTATTTGGTCTTAGGTTGGACTCAATGATCTGAGAGCTATTTTCCAACCTAATTGATTCTGGGATTCTGTGATTACACAGCCTTCCCAAGATACTTCTTTGCCTAGTATTCTGCACTTCTAGTTAACATAGTCCAAAGGTTCAGAAAACAGACTTTTTTGTGTATTTGGAAAATTCTTGTCTTGGTAAAAAAACTCTAGTTACTGCCTGTAAACAGATTGCAAATCCCCTATCCTTTGCTTGCTCGCTTCCCATTCACACTCTCATTTCTGCTTGCCAGTTTGATGTTCTCCACCACATAACAAAAATTAGGACAGGGTTTTGAAAGAGAGTAAGAAAATGTAAGAAATGCAACCCCCAGTAAATCAAACTGGATTGGAAGGCCTTACTACAAGAAATAGATTGCATGTATTTACTTATGAGGTTTTGACATGCACCAGCTATAGGCAACTTGAACTGGGCTGTTCTCTGTCTACACTGTGAACAAGAAAGTGTATAGCATGTTCAAGTAGTGTTTTAGCTTATTTGACAAAAACATTTGGTACATCTGTCATCCCATCTGGAGCACAAAGGAAGATTGAAAGAACCTTAAAAGCTCTTGGAACGGGAGATGCACTTGAGAGAGGCCTCCTAAACAGAGAGACAGACACAGACAAGCTGTGTCGAGAGAATTCAGTCCTCTGGATTGGGAAGAGGTAAGCAGAGATGAGGAGATATGCAGGTCATCTACTGTTTTCAAGATACACTTTTTTGGAATTGTTCTTGTTCTTAATAGGGCAGAGTTTATATGAAGAGAGAATAGCTTTCATAAATAATTTGTTGATTAAGTCCTTTTACATAACATAACATAAGGCTGAAAGGCAGCACCCGGATGTTGGTGGTAAATAGCTCCTTTTCAAACTGTCAACCTGCCACAGGTGGGGTCTCCCAGTGATGGATATTGAGCCCAACACTGTTTAATATTTTCACAGCTGATCTGGATGATGGGCTCAAGTGCACCCTGATGATGATTGCTGATGATACTAAACTGAGTTTCAGAAGAGACGGACACCTTGCAGGAAGACCTGCATAGTCTGGAAGAGTGGGCTAACAAGAACCATATGAAGTTCAACAAGGACAAGTGTAAGGTTTTGCTCCTGGGAAAACATAATGCAGGAATGAAGCACAGGCTGGAATCTACCCTTCTGGGGAATAGCTCTGTGGAAAGCAACCTAGGGATCCTGATGGGTAACAAGCTCAATATGAGTGAAGAGTGTGCTCAGGATGTTCTTTCATTTTAATTAACACCAACTGCTGTTTAAGAAAAGAAGAAAGCATAATTGAAATGTAACTGCTTTGCAAACTTTTCTCAGTTAAAAATGCTACTTTCTTTACTACAGCTAAAGTATATGTTATGGATACATAACTCAAAACAGCACTGAGTAAGTTGTAGTTCAGTACAAAAAGCCATATGAATAAAAGCTATGTCAACCAGAAGCATTGCATACAGAAGAAACAACAAAGGTGGTGGTCTGATGTTGACTCACAATCTGGGTTACAAGCACATCAGCACCCATATCCAACCCACAACACCCAGTTCTAGTCACACGATCAGGACCTGCCCGGTGTCCCTGAAGGAGAGATTTTTTGACAAGCAAGGACTCAGGCAGGACTCTCTAACTGTCACAAAGCAGAGAATTTTTAGCAGCCCTGCTCAACCCCATAATGGTTGTTTTACTGATCCCCTTACCAGCAGACCCCATGACATCTGAGAAGGCTGATGAGCAAGTGGTTGGGAAGTCCATATGTCAGCCCACCACTCTGTTGTTACTATTAGTGCCAAATCTTATCCACTTAAAGTTTCTTTTAGAAAGTTCAAATGGGAGGCTGCAGAATCTGAAAAATTTCTAAATTACAATTTTCTGAGTCAAGGCCTGGAAAAGCACTGACCTTTAGCTTTTCTTGTTCTTGGATGTGCCTTCCTCCTCCCTTTGCGAGTGCTCTATTTGGGTATTTGAGAGACCCATGGGAGATACATATGGGAAGAAAAGATAAGAGCCTTTAGAAGGCAAGCTGTGAGAGCAAGGGATATGACTGATGAAGTCTTGTGTGAAAATCAAGTGGTTCTTTAAAATTGGCTCTTTCTAACACCAGCTATGATCTAAATGTGAAAAATGTAGAACAGAAACTTTATCCTTTTGTTGAAGGCTGTCTAAGAGCTAGGATTTTAAAAGTCTACCAGTATCTCCTTCTCAAAATGTTCCAGACTGGGATCCAAGCCTAATGGCTCAATCTGATCCAATTTGGTGAGCTGTACTGTGCATAAACTTCAAATGGATTGAAACTGAGGAACAGTAATCACAGACAGTTCAGGCAGCCTATAAACTACTTGTCAGATAGCTCATCCCTTATAAGCTGATAAAATGCTCCCTGACAAAACATGTTCCCTTCCCAAAAAAAAAAATCATGTTCCCTGATAAAGTCTCGCTTTATCTTTGTCTCTCTTTCCTCTTCCCTTACGTAGCAGTGACAGAATTCCAACAGCAATTCATGGTCACAGAATCAGAGAATTATTTAGACTGGAAAAGAGCTTTAAGACATATAAAGAGGATTGTGAATATTGGTGCTGAACAGCGACTGTGGGGCAATAGAGGGATTGCATGGGTCCAGCCATGCCAGCTGTGGATGGCAGCATGGGCACACCAGTGCCACCAGCTCAGGTGGAACTGTGCAGTCACCAGGGTATGCTGAAAATACTGGGATGTAGCCCACTTGAGTTCCTGTTTCCTGTATAAAAGGAAAGAAGTATTGAAATAAAGGGAGGATAAAAGAGCAAATTATAGATTATATTTGCCAGATTAGAAGAATTTTCTTAATTTACTATACACATTTGTTTGTAATTCACAATTTGAGTGACGATTAAAAATACAATACACCATTAAAGAGTGTCTGCTCTATGTTCTGCCTCTCTTTGTGGTATATTTTTTCAGAAAAGCAGATCTAAAGATGAACAATTTAAGATATATAATAGCATTCCCTTGGCTGCTTAATTGTGTTTGATACATGTAGTGTGCTACGTATGTACATGCACGTGAAACTAACACGTGAGGCTTTCCACCATCTGAAGTCTGGCTCTAATTTTTTCCGTGCTTCTCAGTACTGAGATGGAAACTGGAAAATCTCTGATTTGCTCCATCCTTTTGCTCCATACGGTGACACATGTCGAACCCTGTATCAAAAGAATTGGCTCAAATGACTGAGTGATTTTTGTTATAAAAACTAAGATAAAACCTTTTAATTTTTCTTTTATCTTCCAGTTCAGTAATAAAACTGAATAGGTTTCTTGTGGTTTTGGCAAGAAAATGAAGCACAATGAAACCTTTCATTTTCTTGCAATTCATTTTGGCAGCTAATGGTCTTGAAGACCCAAACTGACATGAAGCTCAGACAGCAAGGTAGACTTCCTTTATATTCATTCACATAGAATTCACAGTCCTAAGGATTACTCATGATTTGTAGTGTACCCCAAAGAAGTGAGAGCTTCAGTTGGAGCAGTATCTTCCTTTAATTACTGCTATCACTAAACTAGTGCCGTATTTTCGCCCATACAGCATGAGAAAAAGCTGCATTTAGTAGACATCTTGCCTTATACATGACTGCATTGATTTGATATTTTCTACAAGACAGTAGATCTAATTAAAAATGTCAGCCTTGTGAGAACAATTGCCATTGCAGGAAAACAGATAGGACAATTTGAACACAGGCAAGATTTCTTCATTCTCACAAAACATTCCTGCCCAGGTGATCTGGCCTATGACACTGAGTGCTCACTTCGCAAATCTGGAGCATAAGACCCACAAGTGACCAGCTACATCTTCCTTGTGTTTGGGTGAGAGCTACTGCTTTACTGCCCCAGCCACAGAATGAGTGGCAAAGTCATTTCAGATCGCTTACTGAGAGTACCAAACCAAAGCAGAAATGACAACCAAATAAAGGATTTAGGAACCGGCTGAACATAGTCCAAACACCCAAGTCAGAACAGAAGATCTAGCAAGCTGTTAATACTTGAGACCCTAAGGCAATCTTTAATGTCACAGAAAAAAAACTAAGATAAAAAAATATTTCAATTATTAGAGGCATGAGCAGCATACTAACCAAGAAGTCAGTATTAGATCAAAATTGTCAAATGTCACAAACTTATTTGGTTCCTGAAGCAACTCTACTGACTTCACCCTAAGCTGATAGCTACTCCAAGGACCTAAACTTCATTCCATGGCTTCTTTGAATAACTTGAAAGTAGTAGAAGTCACAAATATTTTAGAGGATTGCTTCTAGGCTGGACTTCTGAAAATTAAACAGAGATCAGACCAACAATATTGCTATGCAAGAAGGAGCAGTGCGAAAGGGAAGGTTTCCAACAAGGGCACAAGACTTTCAAACCACACCTCTGGGTTTTGCAAGGCCATGTTAATTGTCACCATGAGGCTGGATTCCTCACCTTCGGGGCCTGCTCGCTTGCCACTTCAGATTAAAGTAAATTTTGGTCCGAGTCCTGAGTTTGCCTCCTCTTGCAGCTGTGATTCAGATGGAAGTAGATAAAAACTGCTAGATTTATTTAACCTTTGCTCATTAAGGTACTGGACAACAGTTACTAATATTTTTGGAGATATATTTTCCATGAAATGTTGCCAAAACAAACGTATGCGACACACAAAGGCAGGTAAATAACTCCACATTTTATCTTGCTGATAATCAAATTAGCAAGGATGCTTAAACAGTGGGTGTGCCTAGATCAAATTAAAATTACAGTGGCAGTGGTACATAGGAAACGTAGGTTAGATTTACAGTTTTTTATTTGGCCCATTATTTTTCTCACCCAGAGTGATGCTGCTTCAGGTTATGTGATGGTTAAGAGATTATAAACCAAATAAATGAGAAAATGAATGACCTATAATTACACTGGAAAAAAACTCAGGACTATATATTTTGGGATGTTGTTCATTTTTGATACTGCTTCGAAGTGATGACTACTTATACTAATTTATGGAACTCAGGTGATAGCGACTGAATGACCAGAAAGGTGCTACACTCCCTCCTGCATAACACAAAAAGTCCCCTGCAGAGAACTGGAAAACTGCAATTTACACATTTATACATTTATAGGTGGCACATCTTATTCATTATAAAGATGGTAAAACTTTTCCTGGTTACATATTGTATTAAACAAAAGCTCATAATTTTATATAATGTCAAAGATGAAGAATAAGAAGTAACTATCAAAAAAAAATGGCAGAAGGAAATTTTTACAAATTTAGGAAGCAGGTACATAATATCTACATGAGCCACTAAAATCCCAGGCAGAGGTTTGGTGGCTTTACTTTGTATTCCATCTCCTATGTGGGGAAGGAGTTGCTGCTGGTGCAGATTGCCACCGTGAGCCACACAGCTTCATGAAGCCTGCTGCTTACTTCCTTGTGGATGAGAATTCCCCTGCTGCTTTTCGGTTTTGGTTTTAAGCTGATTTTCCAGTCTTTTCTGCAGCCTGTGCATTGCTCGAAGTCAGACCACGTTCCGCTAAAATAACGAAAAATGTGTGATGGCTATAATGTACTGCAGATGAATTGGTGTCCCCTAACCCTGTGTGCATGGAAAAGCTTCTGGGCCAATAAGACAAACAAACAGAAACTCAAGTAATATAAACCCATAAAAAGAAACCTGTGGGAGGAGACATCTGAAGCATTCAGCTACAAAACAGAGGGAAGTAGAATGGTAACAACCACAGTTGCTGCTGTCCTTGGAGGAGAACACCACAACAGCCAGGCCATTCCAGTAGCCACATCAAAAAGTAGAAAAAAGAAAAAAAAAGGAAAATATAATGACAAATAGGAGTGAGGAGCCCAAGAGAAGAAGAGTATCTTGAGACTGTAAATAGAATTACCTGTGGACAGAGCTCAGAAGTGTAAATAGTTAAAAGGCACTGAGAATTGTAGTTGGGCTTTTTTTTGTTAAGAGTTGGCTTCTCAATAAAGCCTTAAACTCCACCGTAGTTCTGTAATGCTCCTGTTCTGCTTATCACTTTCATTCTGCAGTGTTTGCTCATGTCAGTGATCCTCTGAGGGTGCAGCGCATGAAAGCTCCACTCATCTCTGCTCTGCCGTTAAACTTCAAAGGGTTGGCTCTGGGTACAATTTAAAATCACTTTCTGTAGTAAAGCACTGTTATCACCTCAAGCAAAGGGAATGAACATCCAGGGGGAAAAAAAAGGAAAAAAAAGAAAACACCTCCATAATGTGGGCTTAGAATTAGCAGGTTAATTTTCCTTTGCATGGATTTTTTTTTCCAAAAAATATTTTAGGGATGTTGATGTTTTTACTAAGGTTTTCATTTAGAATGACTCATAGCTGTGGTTTCTTATAACAGAAGGGATTCCTATTTGGACTCCCTACAAGCCACCTCCTTTCTATTTACATATAAATCAGATGCCGGAAGAGATTAGCAGCTTCATTCCAGTAAGTGGGACCAATACATGCCCTCTGATATTCACATTTAGCAGGTTTGTAAAGAACTATGATCTGTATAAAAGACTTGGGGAGGGGAAAAGCAGTTTGTTTACTCTTTCCAGAAAAAAAAAAAAAGAACTGTTGCCTGAGCCAGGTATTATGACTGAAAAACCTAGTGGAACTCCCAGAAATAAAAGCAAACCTGTACTGACTTGCAAAGAAACTGTGCTAGAGGTAATGGGTGTTTCTGATTTTTCTCCTCTGGTTATAATGAAAAAAATGAAGTCAACCTCCCAGGCTGTAATAAGAATGAGCAGCCCTATTAAAAGACTGTTTTAAACCTAATAAAAGCCACTGAACTCCATGGACCAGGGTCATGCTGTTAACAATCTGGACTAGAAGGTAAACAGAACATTAATTCAGCATGGAGTAGATTGGAGTGCTGTGAGAATGGGAAAATAACCTACAGGGGCCAAGAGAGGAAAAGGGATGGGAAATAAGATTGATTTTGGAGCAATGTGAACTATTATGCACAGAGTAAAATGCTAGAGATGTTTGAAAAGGAGCTGTGGCAAGCTCCCTCAGCCTGGCAGGAACGGGCTTGGCTCAAGGGCAGAAAAAAGGCCAAATTCTTTACAAGTGTGGGCCTGGCAGGGGCAGCTGCCCCACCCCAGAGAAGGGCCAGGAGTCAGTGGGAGCTCTGGGTGCACAAATCCTGGGGACTAACGGGATCCTGCCGAGAGCGGAGAGGGGTGTGGCTGCACAGCCGGACTCTGACCCTGGGGCCAGGAGGAACAAGCCTGCCACACAGCCAGGGGAAGGGGGAAAATCCTCCTTAGCCCACTGCTTCCCTCTCCTGCTAACCTTAGCCTGGAGTCAAGCTGACAGAAGCGAGCTTCCAGGCCAGATAACTGTACAGTGCTTCAGCTCTATGGATATATGCTCTCTCGCTACATAAATCATATATACTGCATACACACAGAGCATTATACAAATACCTTATTAAATATGTACATTATTACATATATCATGACCATTTTTTCCTCACTATTCCAGCTTCCCAGGGATTGATTCTGTGTTCACTTCCATTGTCGCCTATATGAAGCCAGCAATTACACCAGTACAAAGCTGCTATAAATTTGCATTAGAACAAAGCTATTATAAACTGTTCCCACTGAAAGACGTGTTTATATCTGACAGGCTGCAAGTTTTGCTCAGAAAACTAGGGAATTGAAAAGCTCTTCTGAAACAATTTAATTTGAATATTCTCCAACTTACACTCTCCAGCACTACAGGTAAAGTTCTCTTATGAAAGTGGATTTAAGTGTCTTTCCATGAGGTCAACATTTAATACAGGTGAATTTGCAATTCAAACCTTACTTTACAGATTTTTTCAGTATAAACATTTACAAGGCAGATATTAAGATAATTTCATCTGTTTAGGTGCTGAACCTGAAAGAATGTTATTTTCAATCTGAAAACTTATTTACTCATTCTTAGCCACAAAGACATTTGCCATGGAGTTTTCCTGGTGTAACCAAAATTTGCCAGAGGCTTTGCCTATATAATGGTCACTTTTGCTTGGATCATTTTCTTAGAAGGTGGGAGGAAAGATGAAGGGACACAAAATCTAGCTGGTGTTTATAGATGTCAGTCTGGTACCAGGCAGTGCTTTAGACTTCTTGTATGGCTCCCAAATGCCACACCTGTGCTTGCATTACCCTTCTTTGAAATCAGGGTGCTACTACACGCCACTCACCAGGTCAGCTGCCCTAGTGAAGTGCATTTTTTCCCATGCAGCAGTAGTACCTCACATGCAGGGGCTTCAGGAGCTGAGTAGAAACAATGGAGACACTACACAGGGAAAAAAAAAAAGTAAGTGTAGGGGAGGGAAAGAGGGACAGGAGTCACAGGACAGATGAGTAAAAAAGCTGCTGAGTTGCTGTTGGTAAAAAGAGGGTTGACAATTTCAAATATCCCAATGATTTTTTAAAAAAAATATTATTTCTTTAAAAATTGAAGTTGTACAGCATCTTTATAAAATGCATAATCATTCAGTCTTAGTCCTTTACAATACACTTTCTCTTTACTTTGCTAAAGCAAAGCCACACCTCAAATCACTTTATCTGGATGATGTTGCTATCTAATATAGTAGTTCTCCAGCATTTAGTTATCTCCGGTTTTGGCATTGTCAAATAATACAAAGAGTGATTTAGATTTTGGCATTGTTTGGTATGGTCACAAGTGCTCACATCAACAGTGCTCCAGAATAGATTGCAAAAAATTTAACAACTGTAGTTTAAAGGTATTTATACGCAAATCATTCATTTGCAGAAGGCAGGTGTCAAAAGGAGAGGGAACTTGAAGGTTCAGGAATGATTTGCTTCTCTGTTCTGCCTGTTGTTTTCAGGGCTTTTCAAATAAAAAATAATTTATTAAGTTATTAATAATTAAATTATTCATAATCAATGGCAAACAATTGAAAAAATAGAAGACTAAATCAACTAAAGACAAAAATACACTAAGTTACCAAAGCATGATATACTACCCAACCAGTAAAAACCCAGATAAGGTTTTTGTTTAGTTTTCTGCCACAAACTGGGAAAATAGAAAACTGCATAAAGTTCAGCCACGGAGAAGGAAATTTTTTGGAAATAATACCACATAGCATTTAATGAATACATAGCAGAAAACAAAGCACATATTTTTATGTGAACCATGTACAGTCAATCTGCATATTTTTTGTTTTCATAATATGAAAAGGAAATGGTAACAAATATCCAAGTTAATACCTTTCCTGTAGCCAAACTATGCCTCTTCAGGAACTATGTAATAGGATACAATATAATATCATCATTCATCATCTAAGACATTCAATACAACTTCACCCACACCACAAGGTCATTTTTTCCAATGGTCATTTAAAAAAAGGGTACATTTGTATTTAAAAAAAATTGATGCTGACTTCAGCAAAAAAAGTGTCTTATTGAAAGAGTCCTGAGGTTGTGATATCTTGAGGATGCTCAGGTTCCTGACATTTCTATCTGCTGTCCCACATGAATGTAAGAACTTCACAGAGAATCTTCAAACAGTTATATTCACAATTTCTTCTTCTTCTTCATCAAGGTCAAAGAGATTTAAAGGTGCTCAGGAAATCACAAAAGCAGCATCCTTATCTATAATCTTCTCAGTGCCAGAAGAAGTGTCTGCTGGTCTTTGATCCTGTAAACAGAAAGATCTCCCCATGCTCTCATTAATAAGGGCTGGGAACTACCATTTTTCCTGGCCCTGTGCCTTTCTGAGTCAGAAGAGCCACATGCTCAGCACCTACCACTGTGGCGCCTGGAGGAATAAGCTCAAAAGATAACAGATAGTACAGACTGACATTACAAGACAACACCAAATTTCATAATTAAGTCTTTATTATTTATGCACAATTTTAAAGTTACAGACTTTTCCTCCAACACATCTTGAGGTTCCATTCAAGCTTTAAGAGATACCCCAGTTTTTCAAGATAAACAGTTGACTGTGGGTCATGTCCAGGATATATACAACTGATGCAGGACCAGATGGTCTGCTCTCTTTGCCTACGTGGGGACAGAGGGAAGTAAAGACTGTACATCTAGAGACAAGCCCTAAAATTAAAGCTCGTAGTCCCCAGAGGAGAAAAGTAGGATGCAATTCTCATTTGGGTGGGACAACACATTTTGAAAGTGATTGCAGGAACAGGAGAGCATTTGTATGCAGAAAAAAATGTCTCACCCTCCTCAAGAACAAAAGGAGGAAATACCATCACTCCTTCCTTTGGAGGTATTTTGTCAGCATCAGATGGAATATTGTACAAGTGGATTAATATACTCACAGGCACACATGCATAAACACATACAGGCATTTAAGATTAAAGTTTCTACATCATCTGGACTAATCATAATATCACACCACCTCCTGCTCCACTCCAACGGAAGTGGAAGGGAAGAAGGACAAGGATGAAGAAAATAATAGGGATCTCAACAAATAAATTTTCTCCAAAAAAGACGGTCTTTTGATACTTTATTCCCTCTTCTTCAGTATGAGTTTCTCTTGTATCTCTAACTTAGGAGAAGCATGAAACCTTCAGCTTCAAACCAACCCTCTGTTTTGGAATAAGCATACAAGTGTATTCTTTTCCATTTACCTTAGCACTGCCCTTTAATGGCAGTCCAGAGGATTATTACATTGCTTATATCTGAAAAATTTTTAATGCCTTTTGACATTCTTGCCAAAAAAAATCTCAACTGATTAGTCATCACACTTTTTTTTATTATGGCCATTATTCATAACTTTTGCTAATTTGCTAAATGAGCCAAAATGGACATACATATTCATCCCACTGATAGCAATGATGTATTCAGAAAAGTTCACACTGCAGATGTCACACCGAATCACTCATATCAATCCAAAACACAGGTGGTAGCATTGCCCAGAAAACACATTACTCATTTAGAGGTAACTTAGACTCCGATGCCCACTTCCCAAGCTGTGTAAATATTCACACCTAATCAGAGGTTTCCCAGGCTGTTTACATGTTCACTCCTAAAGAGGGGACAGAAGCCAAGTCTCCCTACAGCTAACACATTACAAGTCACGCTGGAGCCCTCTTGCCTACCTTTTCTTTGGGTTCATGATTGCTTCATCTGGACTATCAGTAGTCTTTCTGCAATAGGAAGGATGGAGTATGACCCCATCTCAGTCTAGGGAAAAGACTGGGAAATGGGAGGGGGCTGGCACTTCCTCAGGATTTGAAGGAAACTGACTCAGATCTTCCACTTCCCAGGCAAGTGCTTTCCCCCCGGTCAGCAGAACAACATGGCCACTGCCTTTCCCTCTTCCCTTGCAGAACTGGGAGTACTCAGGTCACTTCTAGGAACTCAGCCTTTACAGAGAAAAGCCCTGAACTGATTCATTTAACCAGAAACCAAGGCCTCATCATCTATGGCAATGCCGCTAAAGGTACCCAAATAACTTTTTGTGTCTAAGATCAATGTTGGAGCACCTACACAGCCCAGGCAGGCTTTACATTAATTGTCTAGGGAAGTCTAGTTCCTTAAACTGGGCTTATAAAGAAACATTGGTGCCTGAATTATGAGTCTGCCATTAATTTCTCTGACTTGGACCATGTGCTGTGCGAAAGTATGATCCTGAGCATATACTGAAATCCAGACCCAGAAATGGCTTTAAGGCAACGCTTGGGGAATGCTAGAAGAGAAGGTGGGAAACCATGGGCAAATTGCATCTGCAATATGAATATTAACATATGGCCTTTTTCTTTCATGGATCACATCTAGGGCAGGAGCCTCGGTGTGCTCCAGCCTTGCTGTGGGGGTCAGTGAAGAGGCAGTGCCTCCATCATGGATGCTAATAGCTGGCTCATCTTTCACAGAAAGCTAAAAGTAGCCATAAAGTCAATCTTGTGATAATTTTCCAGAATTTATGTGAATTAGGACTTGCTCCAAAGTAAATGCTAATACAGCTTTCTGCACTTTTATCCCTTCCTAATTTCTAATGGCACATTATAATAGTTTATCTAAAAAACCAATATTTATATCAAGAAGTCACACAGTTACACCAGCTTCTAGATAGGGTAATGTAATTACACTGTTGCCAAATCCGAGGTAAAGAAGTTAAGACTAAGGAGCCTTAGTTATTGACAGTAACATTCCCTTCTTACCTCCTTACAAGATTTTACCTGAGATTTAAAGCCAAGATTGGAAGGATGTTCAGAATGTCCTGGCTCTTCTTAACCTGGGTCTTCTTAACATTCTGGATTAGTAAATATTTTTGTGTGGGATCTTCACCTTCCTTTCTGTAAAATAAAAACAAACTCTCTAAAACTAAATATAGAATATCTCCTTTTTCTTCTCTGCATTATATGAAACTATGGAAAACAAAGTTTAACTTGATGGCAAAGTTGTTGGTTTTGTTTGCTTCTGGTTTTTTTATTGCAGCTCAGTAGAGCTGCTGGAGAGACAGAGAATATGACAAAGTGAATGGGACAACAAGAAAGATAAAAATCTGGAAACCAGTCTCGATTCCATTAGCAGTTTCAACTGAATAAAAATCTTCTCAGATATTTTTCAATTTAATTAGATCACATTTTATCTTGGAAATTATTCATCCAGATAATTTCAGTCCATTCTTAATCAGAACAAAATAGTTAATGAGTAACTTTTCAATTGTTCTTTGAAAATATCTGGAAATCTACCAAATAATAAATTTAGAATCCATTAAAAATTAAATAGTTTCTTCTTTGACTGTTTAACAAAAACTCAATTAGGGATCCTAGTCATTTTTTAATGACTCAGAGCTTGCAGAACATTGTATTTCATAACAAGAAGACAATTTCGTGTACAGAAGACTGACTCATGGTGTTTTATCCTCTTCTACATGGTAATAAAACATGCCTTAAGATCTTAGACATGGAGACTTTTCCAAGACAATGTGCTAAAAGCAAAGGATTTTGCCTGTGTATCACTGAAGTCACAAGTTTTTTAATTTCTGGAAACAGAATGAGAACATTTAAATGTAATTCTGTGAAGACCATATATTTAAAGGTCATTTAATTTCCATCAAGTTTTTTTTTTAATTATTATGCCCTTGCTATATACCGTACTGTTTAGGCCAATCACCATTAGAAATCTAGTTAACAGGTGTGAACTATGTGCCTTATGTTGAATTTTTAATGTCTAAACTAGAATGTACTGTTCCCAAAGAGCAATAAAAATGTCTGCACCCTAAGGGCATTTTTATATTTGCATTTGGAAAATACTCCTCTCTTCACAGCTGTTACCCAGCCAAAAAAACAACCCATTAGCACAGCCAGCAACTTGGAGTGGAAAGGAGCTATTTATTTCCTTGCTATAGTCCAAGGAAAGGAGCTATTTATTTCCTTGCTATAGTCCAAGGTGTTTTCAGGATTGTGGAATAGAGTTTCCTGTTATTTAGACTGTTCTTAAAAGCGGACCACTGGGGAAGCAGCTTATCCTGAAAGTTGCACTAACTTCAGAGTGATCTTGTTGATTTCCCTAAATTAGGCCTGGTTTACGTCACCATGGCCCAATTCCTTTTGTATTTTATGAAACAACACAAAGTAACTCAATGCATGGATGCAGCCATGCTGCTGATATACAATACTGGGAACAATTCAGTTTTATGAAGTCATTGGAGTGATCAGTGCAACTGCAGGTAACATGTGAGATAGAAGTGGGTGTCCAAACATGTGTATTCATCTTTTCCATTGCTCTATGTCAGGACATGAAAGCAGCATTTCTTGACACGTGTGTGTGCCTTACTGCAGCACAACTTTCAGTAGACTATTGGCAAGCTCTTGGAAGACAAGCAATTATATACTTTTCACTGATAGCCCTTTAATTTATTGATATTCTGTTAGATGCTTATATGGAGCAGCTTTCTCAGAACATATCTTAGTAAATTTAAGGATTTCTGATACCTTACAATGCACAGGTCAAAATGAACTCAAGACAAATTTGAATGTGTTGCCTTACTGCAGTGTTTTAGGTAATTCAATTTCTTTTCTGCAGGAATGCACACAGCTTGTAAGAATTCTAAATTATTGATACATATCCTCATAGTCAATATTCTGGTCTCTTCAAATGTAACACAGAGGTGTTACATCCCTTTCCACATTGTTTGCATGACCATTTTGTTACTCTATATTATAGAAGTGTCCTGGGCTGAGGTTTCTGCTGCTGAAGAATAAAATTTGGTTTCTGTACTTAAACAGCCCGCACATTTACAGGACTACAAAGAGACTTTGGATTTTTTTTCAGATACTATGCAATTCAGGGGTCAATATAGCTCCAGATGGGAACTGGAAAGTCTCTTCTAGATGTTTTTCCACCTGGTTGCTTTATTTGTGGTATCACATAGCTGCTGTCAGGCTTGGTTGGTTACAAAGGTGGCACGACATTCTTGCAGGCTCAGCACTACAGCAGGACTATAGCCCATCTTTCTCTGTGCAACTTGTACCTAAATTAGAGATTGAATTCTTATTACATCACTACTGCCCAAAATTCACATAACTTCAGTTGTAGCATGTCTAATCATTAATAATGACAGTTACAGTAAACAAAACCTAAGTATTGTTCAGTAGATTAAATTAAATAAATTATCTTGAATAATGATCAAGTTTAAATCTCACTGGACACAGGGGAATCTCTGCTCTGTAAGATTTACTGGTGAATTAGTTTGATACCTGTGTTTGACACACTCATGCCTTTATCTAGAAAACCATTCAGAGAAATGTGTTTATTCACTAGGTCAACATCTATTTGGAATGTAAATATTTTAAGACCAAAGAGGGACTGCTAATAGGAAGTAGTCTTTTTAAAAATACAATTCAATGAAAGATGTTCTTGAACAATCTTGGCTTGTCTCTTTTACTCTTCAGGATGTGTGAATTCATGCATAATTCAAGTTTTACCTTTCCTGAAGGACTTTTTAGCATTTAAGGAATCGGCAAAATTACCAGATTGCAAAATACTACAGAGCAAAAACTCACCAAATGACACTGTTTTCAACTCTTTTTCATACTGTGTTGCTTCATTCTGTTAATACTCAGTATCCCATGGACATCTGAAGATGGTGTTGCCTCTTGCACAGTCACTTGTTCTGCTTTCTCAGCTACCTTGTGCAAGCTCAGCATCCACAACCCTGAGGACTAAAGGCTGTCCTTCTATTGACAGATCCAGAATCAGACTGCAGAATGGGACTCTAAAAGGGATGATCAAAACACGATGATCAGAATTTCTTTAAGTTAACTACTTTTCTTAAGAAAAATACATTAAGTTTACATGCATAAATATGGAAATATATATTGGTAGGAAAAAAGTTTACTGTAGCAATTTCTGTATTTAAGGAAAGTGCACAGTGCTGGAGAGTTCAGTGTATAGAACAAGAAAAACTTGACAAATTTACCATTAAAATGAATTAATGAGGAAATTACTGATTGAACAGCCTCTCTGCTTCAGCTGCTATCAGACTGGAAACAATTCTACTGTTACCTATATACATTTAAATTATATTTTTTCATCCTTTCAAGAATGGATTTTTTAATCACACAAAATGATGAAGAAATCCATCTAATCAATGACACCACACAAGATTTTACAGTAACGATAGTAGAAAATATATTTCCGTATATGTACTATCATCATTAATAGCCAATGCAGATTCATTTTTTAGTAATAATGGGGGGGGGTTGTTTATTCTTTTTGTTTTGTTGTTTTTTTTAATTGGCAGTGTCATTATGTTCTGAAAATATCATCCTAATGTGATTTCTCATCCCACTTGCTGCAAAAATGGGTCTTTACTGCTGGATTGAATCTTAAAACGAGAAAATAATTATGTTACTAAAGAAAAAGTAAAAAAAAAATTTTTTTAATGGCATCATGAATAACACTAAACCATAACACATTTTTATAAGAGAATGACTCTTTTATTTTTCTTCTTATTTTATCAATCTTCAGTTCTATAATAATAGTCTACACATCACATATTCTGAGGAAATGATAGAACTTCCTGTTCTCTCACATCTGGAACATTAGTAAGCTCAACCTCCAAAAAAATAGAGGCTAAATAATTTACCACGCTGTTTATTTCAAAGACCTCCTTCCAGAATTAAAGGAAATCTATTTGCATGCTTCTAAAGGCATTGTTCCTTCAGTCTGTGATGTTCATCAGTCAGGTTTGCTGCTTTTGTTTTTGTAATCTGAATAAATATAGTTCAATGGTTTGGAACTCCATGGTTATCCCAGTGGATTCCTCTATATCTATTGTGTAAGGCAAATCTAGGGGAAGCAAAGGATGACTAATTTTATGAACACGAGATGATAAAAGCAAGTGGAAACCTCTACATTCTCTACAATCTGCTACCTTTTCTCTTGTAAAGCCTAATGATCCACTAGCTTATGAATCTCTCACAGTTAAGTTTGTATTTTCAATTTTCACAGATATCTCTACACTTTTCTTTAACTCATTAATTTCTTAGATACCATTAGAATTCTGATAAAACACTTCTCATTTACTTGTGGTTGGTATGCGCACACAGGCATCTACCAAAAAAATAACTCCTGTTATAATAGTTCAAATGCAATAATATATTCAAAATTCATGGCCTAAATAACAAACAAGTGCAGAGGTAAGGGAGAAACAACCACTGAGAAACACTGGTTGAAAAGTAAAAGCCAATGGAAATGCAACACAATATGCTGACAGAAGGTGTTATAATGCAAACAGATTACTTTTTTTTTTCTGATATACTCTAAGTTTTAAAAAAATTTGTAAGATCGGAAGAGTTCTGTAAAGCAATTCTAGCTTAACTAAAGTAAGCTGTACCAATTTCTGTGTAGCCTTTAATTGTTAATGGTGTTCACTGCAAAGCAAATGTGAGAAGATTTGTACCTTGAGCAGGGCTTTACAGGGATGACTTTTCCCATTTGGTGGAAAATCATACAAAATGTGTTTACAACTGTAAACACAGAATTTTGAAATTTCCTGTTATTTCCCATGAATCAGGATGTCTCTGCATATCCTAATAAAATAGCATTAAAATTCCTTTATACTTGCTGTTAGCAAAATATTGGAAAAAAAGATAATTTCGTTGATGTAACTTGGATTGTGACCCAAACCCCACCTGTTCTTCCATTGAAATCAAGGCTCTGGGCTGGATCACACAGTTACACTGCAGAACTGAGCCTAAGGCTACGCAGACAAAACCAGGAAAGACAATGTATAAGTGAAACCAGTTACACAACAGCTGGATTTTATTCTAAGCCTGTGCCTTACACTGTCTACAGTAAAGACAGATAAATTGGCTCCTAAGGCTATTGTAGCCTAACTGTAACACACACATCTAAGATAACTACCCAAATCACCTTCTGAAGAGCCTCTCCTTCTGCCAACCATAGAACTACCTCAGGCTAAATGTCTAAATTACAGAATTTCCACTTTTATGATAAGCAAATTTCGAAGAGATAAAGATGTAATTATTATGTTTTATTATTTACTTGGAGATAGGCACAATGTTACCCAATTTTTGTTTACAATGGCTGTGTATGTTTAAATATGTAGCTGCTGCCACCAAGAGAATCTCAGAGTTTCACAACACCACTGAAAAGTAAATTCTTTAGGGATCTCCAGACGATATCTGGAGTTCATTGCTGTCCTGGAAACCATGTCCAGAAAACAATGTTCACAGACCCCTCGGGAACTCTGTCTCACAGTGTTGCCTAATGCAATATTTGTAGTTCATGAGAATTTTTTTCGCAATTAACATATGAAATGTGGTAGCATTGAGCACATTTGATCATCATGAATTAAATGTCATCATCAGAGTAGACACTGTGTTTCAGCTTATAGAGGAAAGGTTTGGAAGACAAAGGACGAAGTTTGGATGGTCCTTAAAATTATGTAGAAGCCCAATGCACAGTGACTGACGAGAAGGGCAGGACCTTTTCCTTGAATAAATTCATGACTTAGACACTGAACTTTGGACACTGAGAAGTTCTGAGGATCAAGATCACAAAAGTGGCAGCAGAAAGAGTTAAGATGGGAAGTGATTAAGTTATGAACAATGAGAGGCTGGAAAGTACTGCAACAGCCCACTGGGAAATAATGATTATAGTGCCAGCACTTAACTGCCAAATGTGTTTTCTACTGACTGAAGTGGGACCAAGGATTTCTTTGTCGCAAAGCAAGGCACCGCTAAAAATGCAAAATTTGTCTCAATCAGTGAATAAAATCTAAATAAAGTGGTGTTGCCACCCACCTTCTTGGTGGACACATTTGTGCTATAGGTGGTCATGGAAAGCAGCTCATCAGTACTGGATCAGTCAGCAGCCCATGTTCCTCAAAGCAATTTTTCTTGTGCAGAGTGAAGTGTTGTCCAAATGGTGAATACCAAACAGGACAGTGTGCCTTAACATGTTTCAAGAAGGAGAAACATACTGAAAATTCACTGTTAAATCAACACAGTGTTTTTATAAAAAGGGGAATCACTCAAGGGAACCTTTCTCAAGACTGAAGCTTGTGCAATCTAAAACTTGGAAAGAGGTTTTGACTAGACTGAGCAATCTGCTGACCTTTCTGGGACATGCTCTTGGTAAATTCTTGTGTACCAAAGGTACTGGAACTGATTTATTATGAAGCAAGGCAATAGCTCCTCGACAAACACCCAAACTTCCTAAAGAAAGTGAATTTGCTATTTTTACAGGAACCTAAGAATTTTACACAGGCATCTCATATGGTTCAACCATAAGATTCTTTCCTATCAAACTACTAAAAACATTCCATAGATACAAATTAGCATCACAGATGCTGTAATATTGCCAGTGTTTAATCAGTGAACATGTTCTAGGCAAAATGTTAAATTAAACATATGTTTATAAGGAACATTGGGACCGGAGAGGTGTCTATGTCACAGTTCTCCAGGTTCTCCAAAAGTCATTTCATGGAGTCAAACACATGCTCTACAACAAAGGCATTGGATAAAGCTTTCTCTTTTCTCCTGTAAATGGAATTTATCTTTCATTTTCTCACTAGAAGACAATTTTTAAGCCACTGTTCACACTCTAATATTCACCAATTCAGTATTTTAATGTTGTCATCTCAATAAAAATATTCTCAGATGTGATTACATGCATTCTTAGAGAATATAACATACACCACCATTTGAAAATGTCTTCCCATTACTCAGGTGTCTCTAAATAAAAACTTTGCCTGGTAAAAGTAGGTTCTTTAGAATAGATAGCACCACTTAAGCATAGCCATGTCTCTTATGGTAAATCCAGACATTTCATGAAGCCATGTGCTTTTTTCTTCTGACTCCTGACATGACCATATTGCATTAAACTAACTGGAAGTAGTCCCTGGTTTCACTTCAATGCAAGAACTGTAATTCAAACCATCCCTGTTGTTGTGCCCTATACAGATGGAAACATCTTCACTCTCTGCACCAGCACTGCTTCCCACATAAAGTGCTGTTGCATCCGGCTCACAAGGGCTATGTCTCATCCATGGGAGCAGGAAGGGCTTCTGAGCTGCAGGACCCGCACACCCACTCCTCACTCAGGAGGATGCTGTGGCTGCCCTGTCCCTCCCCATCATGATGCTGCTCCCACGGGAAGGCAGCCAGCCTAAACTGGCTAAATGGGGGTTGCAGCACATTCCTGACAGATCCAAATTCTAAAACACCTAAACAAGCAGTATAGCCCTTTTTCTATTCTCAGCTATGCAGACATTAAACAATACCCAGACTTCTATTGTGTAGGGATTGTATCTTGATGGGTGGAAGAACAAAGAAATGTGTCAAAACATACAGAAATATTTCTTCTGACGTGTTCGCATTTTTTGGAGTGTTAAATAAGCTCAGGTGGCTTTCACTGATTGTTTACACTTGAACTTTTCATTGGCTTAATATTCCATAAGCCCAACTACACAAGTTATTCATTCACAGATTTTTAAAAATGGATGTGCTTTATTTCAAAGTACAGATGTTAGTATAATCAAATACTAACATATTTCTCAGTATGAATAAACAGGAATCAGTGTTTATGCATGATACAGAGAATTGTGTAGGGAGTTCTCCCCATTAAAAAGGTAAACAAACCCAAATTTAATTACAGCTTGAAAGCCAAAGGGAAGTATGTTACTATCTTATCCTTCAAGACACAAGGTAATTTAAAAAAACAGTGTCATGTCAGTGATAACGTAAACAGAAAAAATCAGACTAGGCACTAGTATTTGGCATGCTTCATACCTAAAGAAATGTTTCCATTTCCAGTGATGATTTGCTGGCTTGGCTACTAAAAAAAAAAAAAAAGATAGGTCCCTTTTTAAAAGCTGTCCTAAAGCACACTTCATGTATCTCCACTATATAACACTGAAAACAAAATGAAATGCATATAATATAGTTTTTTACTGTGAGACAACTTATACAGATTCTGGATTGATGTTCTTCAATGAAACAGAGGGAAAGCCCTTATAAAGACATTATGTTTTCTTTCTTCTAACAAGGAATTAGGAACTGTAAGCTTTCTCTGTTTCTTTGCATGGTGACAAAAGGCTGTAAAACAAGATATTAGGAATCTGGCCAAGAAGAAATCTTGGCGCCCAGATGTAAAAGTCATAGTGCTGACAACTCTGCTAATGCTGTGAAAGACAGCATTTTGAACACATATTTTATTTGGTTCATTTTTTTATCATTATTTTTTCTGAAGATGTTTCAAAAAGGAGCTGAGCATAGTCTCCCTTGTTGTTTAGCAGCAAGACAAATTCACAGTCTAAGCAAATCCCCCTGCTAAATTTTTAAACAAAAAGTACAGTAAGCTGCCCCTGTAAATGAAAATAACGCATTATATTATTAGAATACTTTTGGTATCTAGCTTCTCACCCAAAAGTATTATTATCTGTATGAGTTGAGCTGGTATATATCCAGCTGAAATATCCACAATTTGCAAAGCAGATTGTAGTCAGCATATATTAATAGCTGTGAGCCTAGAACAGTCTGTGGTGCTGCCTACCTTCACACAGTACCACTGTGGTCAGCAGAACCACTCTATAAATAAGCTGTGAGTTCTGTGCTCTTGACTTTTTCAGGCTCAGGAAGCTGGAAATTAAAGCCTGAAAATCACAGGGAAGTGCACTAAGTAGCCAACACAGGGACAGAAGCAGGATATTGTGGTTTTTACTGGCACACAAGACAAATTATCTCGCTGTTACCATCTCACTGAAAATTTTAAAAAGACCTAGTTTTATCAAAAGTATATATGATGCCAATTTTTCATCCAAAATGGCTCAGCCAAAAAAACCCACCTGGAGTTAGCACCAAATCAATACCCAAGAAGCCTATGAATACAGCAGTCTAACAAACCCCACATAAAACAAACTTTAAAATAAGGGCTCCCTTAAACGAGTGCAGAGGAACCAGAAACCACAACAGCCACCCCTGAGTCTGCCACTCTGTTCTCCTGGCAGTGGCTGAACCTTTGTCTTAAGTCCCCAGAGTTAACTCTCATTAATAACCATGCTGCAGGTAGGCACTTGGCCAGCTCTCATCAAACAATATTTACACGTCTCTTATCTGCTCATAAATTGTTTCATTTGATCTTTTGGCATAGTCAAAACAATTATCTGCCTGTCACAAGGTGTGCAGTGCATTGCTAGAGCCATAAAAGTGCTTTTATTATGGTTGTAAACTTGAGCTGGTAGATGGAGTCAGTAGACAGAGAGATCGCCTTTCCTGAATGAATGGACTGAGTTCTCAATCCTGAATTCTGATCCAGTGAATGGAATTGAAATGCTTAACCAACCACCCAGTCAGATATTAGCATAGTTCTTATATAACCTGAGCTCTATTCCCAGAGCTCTTCAAAAACCACTAGTGTCCCTTAGCAGCAAGAATGGTTAGTAGCGAGGGAACTGGACTTTGGTAGATCACTAATTCCAAACTCCATCTACTACACTATTAACATAGATGGGTGCACTTAAGCACATTTTAATGCAAAATGCGCTTCATGCTTTTTTCCTTTCTCCTACTGTCCAAAACCAGAATTCAGGGATAGGTGTTTTTCTTGTAATGCCAGACTTCACTGCTGCCCTGTGCCCAGCAAGCAAACAGGCTCGAGTTTCTGCTTTAGTTGCCATACATGTGTCCCCGGATTTCCGTTCAGATTATAGAGAGGTGCTGTGCAAGAACAGGTATTCAGTGACTCTAATTGATCTGCTGGAAGAACTGACACCCTGCTTTGAAAGTCAGTGTGACTATAAGGAACTTTAAACAATCACTTTAACAGCTTATTTTCAGTACCAAATTCTTTGACCATCAACAGAGGAACAAATATTGTTTGAGTAGTTAACCTCAATTACTGTGTTATACAATTAATAAACCATAAACAACTTCTCTCACAAGAAACCTTTACTATATGGATCTCTACTCAGTATCTTTCAAATTCTCCTCACAGAGAAATCAGACCAAATAAGCCTGTCTCACACAGCAAAGAATAGGGATAGGTGCTCTCAGCCTTTCAACCTCCCCATTCCTCACGTTTTCAAAAGATTGAGCTACCTGATTTCCACCTGTGAAAGGGCTGCCCCAGAATGTAAACAATTTCTTTGTGCTGAATCTCTCTCTTTGCTTTCCCTGAACTTAAGTTGACATGAAATATTTGGCTGAGATATGCGCAGACTCCAAAGACCAAGCCCCCTTCTCTCTGCCAAGTATGCTGAGATAAAAACACAGATAAGACTCAGAGTTGCTGTAACTTCTATACCTGAGAAACATAAAACTTGGGCAGCACTTGACCTCTTTTAGACACTGTGTGTAAAAGCCACTAGTGACAGAGTACACAAGTGCAAAATTCTTCTTCATCGAGATTGTGTTCTATAAATTCCCAATATAGAGGTTATTAGTGGAGATTGTATAATGTTCAAAGGGAAAAAAAAATGCTGCTTTGATATGATGCTTTTTGCCTTCCCTGCTTTTTATTCTTATCCATTCTCTACCACTCTGGCTTCAGCTGTGCTATTTACCTTCTTTGGCTGCTCCGTCTGCTTTCCGGCAGCCATCAGGACTTGGATGCCCAGAGCACACATGCTGCCAGGGCTGATAAGAGACTGAGTTTATCGGTGGGAAGGATGGCATAGCCAGCACTGTGCTCTTCTGATTCTTTATCTGTTAGTCATAGTTTGCAGATGTTACAGGGAAAATAACTTTGCAACATCTTCAAATATTGCACAGAAAGAAGGCATGTGGCACTTCTCTGCAAACATAGGAATGTTTGGCCAGTATTACCCACGGCCCAACTGGCTTGTACAGAGCACTTAGTAAGCAGCAAATGATTTTGGCTATTAAAGGCATACTTATTACAAAAACATGCTTTTGTTAATCATGTCAGGCTTCAGCTCTGTTCCTGAATTTTCTTTAGTTTTTTGCCCACTGCCCACTCCTTGGTGAGCTCTGGATAAATGCTCTCATTGTCTACTGTTAATCACTCTTGCCTACATGATGATAGCTGGTTTTTGATCAGTGTCTGAACAAAACCACCTTTGCTGGATGGGTCATGAAATAGGGTGGAATTTATGAGGCATCTTTCTCCAGATTATATTGCCCTCAGCTATGTTCTGTCAGAGACACTCTGTAATACTCTGTAAACACATTCTCTTGCATGTCACAGTGATCTGGAAATAATGTCTCTGAATGGAACAAAATGGAAAGAAAAGACATTTTCTCACAGGCCTGTCTCAAAATGGTATTTTTAAAAATATCAGAATAATCCTCTGTACAACAGCTGAAGGTGAACTTTTTTTCTTTCTGACACCTATTAGAGGGACAGTTAGAGTGTACAGCCCTTGTTCTGCAACTGCATTCTCATTTATTTTTTAAGGGTCCCTCCTTCTCGGCCTCTCACAAGCGGTGTTCCTAGGCAGACTGAGCATTTTGGATAAAATACATCACAGTCAATCTGCAGAATACCTGGTGCTAAGGGTTGCACTGCTATTTCTACTTGTAAGAGTTCTGGACAGGCTTGTGCTTTATCCGGTGCACTCGATGTGGGTAGCACTGGACTCTTCAGTGTCCCTTTACACCTCTGCTTTCCTCCCAGTATTAACAAAGATCACCATAGGCGACACCTCAGCATTGAATCCAGTCATCTCCTTCCTATCAATGGGATGGATACCATTGAGCTGATCAACTGCAAATCAAGGACTGGACAAAATATATCTCTACCGGAGCAAGAGAAGAACCAGTAAACATTCTGGTATACTGCTTTTTCTTCAGACTTTGTGGTGAACCTGAAGTTGAGTCTGTACTGTATTTTCAAACTCACTGTGAAAATGCAGGTTTCATTCATTTCATCACATGCAACAGGCAGAGTCTAAAACAGCTTTCACACTCCTCATAGCTTTTCCTACCAAACATGCTGAACAGTGCTTTTCCTTATTACACATCAGTTCAAGAAGCAAAGGGTGTATCAATGAAGCAAATTGACTAAAAAGATTTATTATACTGTTTTTGAGAATTTGGGTACTCATACAATGTCACCAGGACGTGAACTATAAAATTAATTTGAGAGAAAATGACAGCCTGTCAGAAAGTTTTGAATTTTCATGATACAATTGAAATGATGTATATAGTATTGTGTAGCACATGCTAACAGGATTTTCAATGGCACACTGGGCACCTGTAAAGGCAAATGTGTTCCCTGATTTGCTTCACAGGATTAATAAACATGAGCTTGACAAAACTGCATTTCATTCCCACACAATGAAATGGTAATAAGTTAGACAGATAAAGACAATATAGCATAAAAAGCCCGGTTGTCTTGCCAGAAGTTATATATAGAGAAAAACAACCCTGGTCTATCCGCTCTCAGTGTTCAGACCACTATAGGGATACTTTTGTATTTATGTCAGAAGGTCCTCAAGAGATGTGTTCTCTTGTCTTTTACTTCTCTTTTACTAACGCACTTGAAGTAAACTAGAAAGTTTACAATTAAAAGAGTTAAACAAATCCAAAATACTTGGTAAATGCACCAAAATAAACTCAGAGCTGCTGAAATGGAAAACAAAATGAGTCATAATCCAAGAAATGCCTCAGGCTTGCCACGCTCTCAGTATATGCCAATATTCTGTAATAAACCAGATATTCAGAGGCTCAGAGTGCCCAGCATATGTTTTAGACAATTACCAACATGAAAACAAAGTGTAGATATATATGGACCTTTGTTGTCCTTGTGCTTTGGGGACGTGCTTCCCAGGTCCTTCCTTAGAAGGGCCCCAGGAACATTCTCAGAGCATTTCTTGGCCCAATGCGAGCAGGATTTTTAAGGAACCAGAGCTCAGGTCAAGGGAACACTACCTCAAAGGGCAAGAGAGGGCTAAGTCTCAGGAGTGGCCTAGAATTCAAAGTATTGCCTGGACTGTTTTACCATATATAGCCAGGATACAGTCTTTGAATACTTTGACATTCAAGTCTCTGATTTTGTCCTTATTCCCAAAGGTTCAGCTGGAAAAGCTGGAGGTCTGACTTATTTCAGCTGTTTTATCTACAGATTTCTACCTGAAGGATAGAAGTCTTTACATGGAATTCTTTGTCAAAGAGAAAAAAAAGGAAGAGAAAAAGTCATAGAAGAATGATAAACAACATCAATGAAGGAACATGAACACACACACACAAAATAACAAAAACAGCTTTAAATTGAAGCAGACTGCAGAAAATAAAAATACCTTCAGCCAGTATAAACAGCAGCATTGATTAATCTTAAAGCTAAAATGACTGAGAAAGCACACACTAATAAAATAAATGCATTGCTTGCACTACAAACAAAACAGTTTTCACCTTTTTTCACAAACACAAGACAAAAAGAAGAGAGGTGAAAATCTATCTGTAGATTACTTTACTCCCTGTGTGCCTGCCAGGGATTTTACATGCAGTTATAGCTGTTTAACTATCAAAAAGACCAAGTGAGAAAATGGAAGGAGTCCAGAGAGTCCAGAAAAGAGCAAAAATGATCAGAGAGCTGGAGAGACTGATACATAGTGAGTGACTAAAATAGAACTGAATTTTTAAGACATTGGCTGTATGACAGTTAAAGAGATACAGCAGTCTACAGCCTGAAAGGCATGAATACAAAAATAGAGGGACTTTTATGGGAAAAGAGAAAGGGAAACTGAATAAGAAAAAAAAAAAGCATGCTGGATTTCTAAAGAAGACTGAACTAGTCTCCCAAGAATTGAATGTGTAAAAGATCTGCTAGTCTAGGACTAACAATGTTCTCTTCTTCCAGACCTGTCTCCAGTAGATCTCTTAAAAATTTCTTATTCCTATTCTTATTAATTCATCTGCATAGTTCAGTGTTCTTCACTACTAAGACAGAGCAGTACCAGCATTTTATTCCAGGATCATCAAGCTCTGGTCAAAACAGTTTTTGAGAACAAACCAGTCCTTAACCTACTCCCTTGTTCTCTGCTATGTCTCCTACCGCTGCTACCACAAGCACAAACATTGAAGGAAATTTTAAGATGCAAGCATCACATATATATACTTTCTTTCAGCACGTGTCAAACTCATTGTTATTGCTGACTCTTTAGGCAACAGTTTTCCTATTCCCCCCGGATTTAATGGAAATCTATGTGATAGACAGAAAGAGGAAAAGCACACATGTCCTTGGGACGGACCAGCCTGGAGGGCAAAACCCCCAGAAGAAGCCAACTGAAGGTTAAGCACAATTTGCTAGACTTTGACTATTGATCATGTACCTTCTGTCTAGAAAGTAAATTTGTATTCTGTCTGCTCCTATCTTCTTTCTTTGGAAAGCTGAACAGAGCAAACACTGTAATAGAAATACATTCATACATAAAATGTGTATATATATATTATATATACATGTGTTGTAATACATGGACCCTACAGGGGCAGGACAAGACATACTAGAAAAGTCTTACAGAGAGAAGGAATGTAATCCAAGTGCACCTTCCAGAATGGTACATTCTTCAACTAGACTTCTTCAACTCAAAATAATTAGAAAAAGTATCAGTTGTTGACATGGGCAATTGTCTTCTGTTCTCATCTCTTCTGAGTGGAGTTTTTAAAGTAGGAATTTTTAAAATATATGCCCTTTGAAAAAGTATTGTGCAAATCCTACTTTTTTTAAAGCAACTTTCTGTTTCATAAAGGAAGGGTTTTACTTCAGAAATCACTTTATCTAAAGAAGTCAAGATTCAACCAAGCTATCAGACTACAAAAAGATAATAAAGTATAATTTAAGGAAAAAAAACCCAAATAATAGTGTCTGTGAAGCACTCCTCGGGCAAGTCAAAGTCAGCCTGTTACAAGCCCCAAGTTTTGGAAAGGAAAAACTCATCACTCTGTACACAGCTGACCTGTATGTATTTCTGTCTTTCCAACAAGCCATTTGAAAACTATATGGTGAATAAGAATGGAAAATAATTTCTTTATATATTTTAGGAAAAAGAAATAAAACGTTTTGTTGCCTAAGGTTGGATTACTTAATGGATTAAAATGTCCTAAACTTCTCAGAAATTTTCCGGGTCATTAACATACTGCAAACAGACCAAAAATGCATTCTTAATAAAAGCAGTTTATCAGATCCTAAGTAATTTTGTAAAGGAGCTACACAAGAGAATGACTTAATTCAAACATAACATGCTCAGTATTCCCCTTCCATATACATAGCATGAAAACAGCAGAAACAGGTGAGAAGATCAAAGAGATTTTAATATAGAGAGTTGTTAAACAGAAAGTTCCATAAAACATCTGGAAAACTTAGTGGCAGCAAACCCCTGAAGTGTGGTTTAGAAATGCAAACTAAACAATTCTAGTCTAAATCAAGTGATTGTCACATTCTTTCAGATGGACGGCTTTCATAAACAGACCTGACAAATATTTGATCCAGCTGCTAAATGGATAGAAATCTGCATATGCAGAAAAAAAAAATCAGGTTTTGGGTTTTTTTAAATATTCAAAACACCTGAGCTTGTGGTAGCTATTGAAGAGTTGAAGAGTTTGATTTTTATCTTTTAAAAAGTCAGCAATCAATGACAACATGCTGTTTCACACCCCAGTTATCACCTTCTTCCCACCAGATATAAATTCCTGCAAAGCAACACTTCATCAATAGAAGAAAGAATAAAACAATCATTAGCAGAGTCCTAATTAAACCAGAGCATTCAGCAATCTTCAGAAAACATGACGTGATCCAAGGTAAAGGACTCTCCATCACTGACAACTAATCATGGAATGTTTGCAGCGAAAACCATCCAAGAAGAGTTACAGCCTTGACAATGATTTTTCATCAGAATCTGGTTTAACTGTTGGATGTTCATGGAGAAATCACCTGGTCCTTCCTGCAGATCCCACCAGCACCAGAGCTGCTTCCATATTTCCTCCACAATATCTCTTTTCCTTTTTCATATCAGTGGGCAAACAGCCCAAGCTCTGAAGTTCTGATCAACATTCAGGTTCTGGTTCCATGCTACACTGAAGTTTAATGCCTTCCTTTTCTCTGCTTGTATAAGTAAACAGCCATAAACACTGGGGTTGCCACATTTTAACAAGCTACCTCCAGTCAGTTGAACAGCAGCAGCTGTTGGACCACCGTGCTGCAAGGCTGAAGCTGATGGTTCTCCTCCCCAGCTCTGGCAGGGCTGGGGCACGCACAGGCTTGTGAGTTGCCATCCAGTGCTGAGTAACTCTCCATGCCCTACATCCCTTTCTCAACCCTTTGCAATGTGCAGCTGGCTCACTTAGCAGGAACCCCATTAGGGTCACTTGTAATTTTTAACATGCTTAAATACACAGGAAACATTGCTTGTATCAGTACCTGTACTGCTGTAAGCATTGAAATGGCCAGCAGAACTCAGGAAGGAATTGTCCCTCTGTACTCAGCACTGGTGAGGCCACACCTCAAGTTTTGTGTCCAGTTCTAGGCCCTTCACCACAAGAAAGGCACTGAGATGCTGGAATAGATCCAAAGAAGAACAACAAAGCTGGTGAGGAGTCTAGAGAGCAAGTCATATGAGGAGTGGCTGAAGAAGTTTGGGTTGTTTAGGCTGGAGAAAAGGAGGCTCAAGGGAGACCTTTTCACTCTGCACAACTGCCTGAAAGGAGGTTGTGGCCAGGTGGAGGTTGGTCTCTTCTCTCAGACAACAAGTGATCGGACAAGAGGAAATGGCCTCCAGGTGTGCCAAGGGAGGTTCACATTGGACATCAGGAAGAATTTCCTCACTGAAAGTGTGTTCCAGCATTGGAACAGGCTGCCCAGGAAGGTGGTGGAATTACCATCCTTGGAAGTGTTCAAGAAACAACTGCATGTGGCAGTTAGTGCTATAGTTTATTTGATGTTGTGGTGTTCAGTCAAAGGTCTCAGTCTCAGAGGTCTTTTCCAACCTTAACAATTCTATGATTCTATGATTTAATACATATCATACATACAGTCAGCCTCCGAATCCCAACCTGGGACCTTCCCACTAGATCACTACTTATTTCAGCATTCAAATACGAGTCTGACAGAATCGTTGTGACTTTTACCCTGTAACATATGCTGACATATTAATAACAGCTCTGCTAATACATCCTATAAACTGCAGTGAGATGTAAAAATTTTTAAAAATTGAAAGCACACAAGAATTAATTATGAAAACACACTAAAAACATTTCCAGACTTCTACTGAGGGGAGAAAAGAAAAAAGAAGTATCTAAAAATGTCTGAACCCAGCCCATTTGCTCTTCCCCGTGCTCTCCATCTGCTCATGAGGAACTGTATTCCCACTGTCGGTATTAAACAGCAATCTCTCTCATCCCTCACTGGAGACTATTTGAGTGCTAACTGTTAAATCATCAAAACATCTACTCAGGAGACCTCATGGGAGTACTTTCTTTCTTCCTTTCTCATATTAGAAATCAGAGACTATGCTGAAAGCTACTATAAACATCTCTATTACCACTAACTTAGCTTGGCTAAAAGAGACCCAGAAAGTCCTAAAATCATTTCCACAAACCAGTTCTTGACCTGAACATATTTATCATGTCATTTTTACTCTGATTCTCAAAGCAGCTTTCAACCTCAACACATATAAAACTAATCTTCGTAGAAGAATTTCGCTTAAATTTAGCAGCATTGGATACAATTCAGCAAAATAAATATAAATGTTTAGCCACAGCTTACATTTATTTGCATTGGCTGGTCACTGAAAACAGTGAATTTTACACTCCATGGGACAAAAAACGACAAGAAAAGCAACGGAGCACAAGGGAGTTTCCACACACAGAGACAGGATCTAATTATCCTTCTTAATGGAGCAAGTAAACGGTCACTGCTTCAGTGGTGACAAACTAACATACATATGATACACACACTTTTCTCAAAAGTCTCCCACCAGGTTTTCTTATGCACATTCCTCAGACATGCCATTTGATTTTTTTTTGCTTATACAGATATAGCTATATCAAGACAATGTGTTAGAATTGGCAGTTTAAACAGCTCTGCATGTGTCAAATCTGAATATTTAAACTGCCCACTCCGTAAACAAGAAAATCTACATTCTAATTGATAATTATAATCTGCAAGGTCCTTGAGGTTTTGCTTCATTTTAACACATCTCACATACCCTGAATGACACACAAATTTCTCAGTTCTCTACACCTGCTTCCTTCATATGAATTTACATCCAGGCATAAAATTATCAGAAGAAAAAGTGGGAAAAGGGGTTGCAACTTGTCCACAAACGCTGCCTGGCTCACTTCTTGAAATCTCAGCTGTGCAGCTGTCTCTCCCTTCCACCCTGCTGCATGGCCAGGGGAGGGCTGCAGCCACTGTTTTTACACTTCACTCTTAATGTACACAAATATGGAGCCCATCTGACCCTTCTGTATCCCAGCACACTGTCTCTCTGGGAAATGGTAACAAAAATTACCCAGGTATATCCTAGAGATGTGAGGGTAAAATAAAAGACTCTTTTCACAGCTCCTCTGAAATCATTAAGATTTTCAATACTGATCTTGAAATGAAAATAACATATTTGAAGTACATGTCTGTTAAAACTCCCAATTAAGTTACAGAGAAATTAGTAGGACAACTTGTCATTTATCTCTTTGAAAATGTAAAGTGCTATTTATATTATAATCTTTATATGGTATTTTACATGAAATTATAAATATTTTTTAAAGGGAAAAGACAGAGAAAAGAGCAAAAGAACACCCTGAGAGCTGAACTCATCCTGACAAGCAAAATAGAACGGATGAGACCCAACTCGCCATTGCCTATGGTCTTATTGAAAAGGCAGAGGAGCTTTCTCAAAGGCAAAGTATAATTGTGAAAGTTATAAATTATATATTTGGCATATATAATTAATATATGCCAAAAGACATATAACTGACATGTCTGCCCTGATCGAGGAAGACAGTTTGTATCTCTGTATAAAACATTACAATAATCAAAGTAATCAAAGTAATGCTCAAAGCTTAAACAGGAACATCCTCATAAAACAAAAACAGAATTAAATTGACCCCACATTTTTCAATAAAATTACACATTAATTAGAGTCTAAATGTAACTTTGTCACGTACCAATATGAAAACTTTTTTGCCAAGATCTTTGCTCTCCAAAAATCTGTGTGTGAGCTATTTCCCCTTATGCTGCACTTTACACCTCAGAGAAATTGCTGTGAACAAGCATGATGGAGTTCCATAATCCTTCTCTAAGTCAGTTCCTGAAACTCCTTTTCCAATAATGTGTATGAAAACACAGTAATAAAACTACTGAGCCGACCACAGCCTTGCTTGCTTCTTGGGATGCCCCATCTATATGTCTGCATCCATCCTTCACCCCTGGGCCTATACTTTTGATTACAAGCTTTTTGAGAGACTACTTGTTCAATACTTGTGCATGCTGTACCACAACACATTCTGAGAGACTCTTCTAATACAAAGAATTCATAATAATGAACAATTTCACCTTTTCACGTGTTAAAAACATTGCACCAAAAGATGTAATGGTTAGAAAATGGAGATATATCTCTTCAAAAGTTGATTGTAACTTCAAGCAGAAGTTTAGCACATAAAGAACTACAGCTGGGCCAGAGTGTGGAAACATACGCACATACACATGCATTTCATGTCACATGATATAACTCTTTGGCTGTTACCTACAGAGATTTTTTTAAAAATATCTGTCCAAGGGTCATTAGAGAATAGTACGCAAGATTGGAAAAGTTTTGCACCTATCTGTGGTCATTGCTCTCTACTCTTACTTTTGCACTTCAAAGTGTTCTGTCAAGCCATGCTGGCAGAAAGCTGAGCCTGGCGGCCCTGGGCAGGAATACCGGAAAAATCCCCTTACTGAACATTGTATATACCTTCTTGTACTCTGCACATTTTCCAGGGATTATAACTTCACGCTGCTCTGGCTTTGCCATCAACCTCACTTGATAAGTCATACAAAAATCATTTCCAAAATAACTACCAGAGTTATTGAAAGCAGCATGATTTAAGGGGTTCTTAATAAACAATGTCCTAAGTCACATGCAGTCTTAAGCTTTTATTACTTTTAAATAGGCTTTTCATGAAAAATATTATTTTTTCAGGAGCAGCTGTATCACCACTTTATTTCAAATCCTCTAAAATTACAAAAGTAAACTTTTCATTTTTCATGGTGCTTTCCCAACATTTATCAGTTATTACAATAACAGATACTAAAAAGCATATGGACATGAACAAGAAAGCGCTATTTGCTTTTTATAAATGGAGCTGATACTGTAAGCCCACCCTCCAGTGACTGTGCTTTGGGAGATCTTTCAAGAAGAAAGCTGGAACTGAGCAATATAGGTACAGACTCTCTGCTCCAGCTGGCTGGGTAGAGTGAGATGCAGCAAGAGTGGTTGGGAAATAGGCAGGGCTGTTCAAAAGCAGGTCCCTGGATGTGCACATGCACTCGATCCATGCCTCTGGTGAGGGGAGAGTTAGGAAGTAGTTGGTATAACCCAGTATGGTCTGACTTCTGTAACCAAGGGGTAGTTTGGTGCCTCCTACCTTGCTTTTCAGCAGCACGAAATCCAAATCTCTGCGCCTAACCCAAGCAGCTACCAGAAACCTGATGAATGCCTTTGGGCGGCACTCAGCTCCCTGTATCTATACGCTAAAAAAAGTTGCTGGACAGAAGCACCCTGAAGGGTGGGGTTGAACCTCGACTTTGTTAATTATATTTCTTATTCTTCTCACTCCTGGCGCAAAGAGTAATGGGGGGTGAGGGGCCAGGGAGCAGGGTAAATGCGGCTCACAAGTATGTCTTGAGTCATCACGCTGTTTCTTTGCTTGCCTTTCAACCTATTGTAAACTCATATTTGCAGGCTTTTTAGACTTTGTGAGCCACAGCAACATTGCTAGATCCAAACGGTTTACGTGAGACCAGTATCACTAACTCATCAGCATGGGAGAAAAGTCAATATGAGTTACACATAGATGCAAAGCTTTTCTGCAGAAGTTATCTGGCAAGAACAATGCAGTATGAACCAAAGCATCATAATAGGTGATTTCCTAACCAAACATTATGTAGTTATTTTTATATCACTTTCCTGTGAGCTTAAAGCTATTCTTAATTTAATGTAGTGGTGAAAATTAAAGGAAGTTAAAACTACCAACTTCCTTTTGAATTTAACAAGCCTGGGTGATTGATTAGTAGTAACACTTCTCTCTGAGACTGACAGGTGACTGTGGTAATTGAAAGCAGCAAGAATGAACTCCTGGCAGCTCATGAGCTCACTCTGTATATCAATATTATCAGAGACTTTTATCAGTCCTTATAACAATTTAATCACTTCATATAGATCACTCTTAGGCTTAAAACAAGTTCTCAAATAAAACAGAGGAAATAATTTGTATGGAGTGAAGCTAAAACCCAAAGAGGGCATGCAAATACTTGTAATGGCAGATCAGTATTTTATAGCAGGAAAAATTAGGCAGTTTAGGCAGCAGGAGTCAAGTAAATCACGCTGGAGTGTGACGGGCCGGTGGGGACGGACCCGGGGACCTCGGCGGACAGTGGCGACACACCTCTCCTCCCCCCTTCTTTCCCTGTCTTCCCTGCAGCTGCAAAAGGGCCACAGACACGGCCCGACACGGCCCAGTGCACAACCCCCTCCGCTTTTTGTTCGCGCTGTCTGTCGCTGCGATGCCACAAACGCTGACAAAGGCCGGTCGGGCGTGAGGCCGCGGTGACAGCCGGGCATCGCAGCTGGACGGGGAAACCGAGCGCGCCCGGCGGCTCCGGGCGGCCGGGGGAGCCCGCCGGGAGGGCAGAGCGCCCACAGAGCGGCTGCCAAGCCGCGGGCGGGCGGGCTGCCGGCAGGCGCCCACCCCGAGCCCGAGAAGCTGCTCCCGGCGGCTCCCGCTGCCGGCCT